>JAMWET010002787.1:0-97500 GCA_024036415.1 Prochilodus magdalenae | reverse complement strand
ATAGGGTTAGAGTCAAAGTTGGGAAATCCCTGTTAATCACCTTTGCCTTCAGGTGCCTGTCAGATATTCCAGATTATTAATAAGGCTGATCATTCACACACGTGTTCTTCATGCCTGTGGTGTTCTTTAAGATCCTAATTCTGATTCCATGTTTTTGTGTGTAGATCCAACGAAGATGGGTGGTCTGAGCATGCTGCTGCTAGCTGGAGAGCACGCCCTGACTGCCCGAGAGGTACACTACACCTGCAACACTCACTCACTTGCACTTCAGCCTGCTATGTTACGCTGGGAACATCAATGGGAATGTTTGTCCACCACAGGGATGGTCTTACAATCCTGTATGTCCATAGGGAATACATTGCGTCACTGTCCAAAAGAAAAACATGCATCTGCATTTTTGTTAATTTTTACTTTTAAGCATCATTTGGTCACATGAACTGACATGCACACTGTGTGGAAATTTCATGAGGACTGGTCCAACAGGAATGGCCCCAAATCACTTGGGAAAGTCTGGTTCCATTGACTTACATTAGAATTCATTTAGGTTTTTGCCTTCTCCTGTAAAGTTGCCATTTTGGAGATACCTGTTTTTCTTTGGGCAGCCTCAGGAGGGACATGCTTGGAGAGTC
Source organism: Prochilodus magdalenae (assembly GCA_024036415.1). NCBI lineage: Eukaryota > Metazoa > Chordata > Actinopteri > Characiformes > Prochilodontidae > Prochilodus > Prochilodus magdalenae. The sequence goes on along the minus strand of JAMWET010002787.1, from coordinate 96,871 downwards.
ACCTGCTGTTAAGACTGTTTGTTTATACCTTTCTCCTACACTATTTCAGAATGTCTGATTTCGTTATGTTGAGATATAAATAGAGGGATCCAGGATGTTTAGAATTGTGCATTATGGAAAGGTTTGCTGACTCGTTTCTGAACAGGGGTTGTGTTGATAGGTCACTGGGGGTCATGATGTCTACAGTACAAATATAATCTCTTAGTTTACCATCTATAAAGTCCTATAAACTTCCTGATTTTTTTATGTGCATGATGATGCATGTTTGCTTTGGGTCCTGTAACACCCTGTATGCGTATCTCTACTGGAAATACCCTTTCAAAAAAAGGTCATTGTATAAATGGGCCCACTGGAAACGAATACTCGCCTTGTGTGTGTGCAGTGGTAGTAACTTCAGGCTCCTGCAGATGGCACTGGGTGAGGATGAAGGGGCTATAAACGCCTGCGGGGTATGAGTGACGGGAGTCATAGATTGGGAAGAGGTGCTACAGTGCAGAGAGTGTCTCGTTCCATGTGTGGAAAACGATCCAGAGCAGATGTTAATGATTGGCTAAGAGGAGTGACTGCATGTGGGCGTGGCCAAAGACCATAGTGTGAAGGAAGTAGCTGAATCTGCAGGTGTATGGAAGCGTACGGTCATACGGGTCTACCAGCAGTGGATAAAATCCCAGTCCACAGGGAATTCTCTCCGGAATTGTGTCAGGGAAGGCATCCACCAAATCTGGACCAACTGACCAATTCTTAGATGCAAGAGTGACTGAACATTCATGTGCCCTACATCAACTTGTCCAGTACATGCCCAATCCAGTCACATCTGTTATTGGTGCTCGTGGAGGTGTTACATGCTATTGGGTACATTTCAGTCACAGGGGACTAACGGGGGTTTTTGTCTGGTGACATTCCTAGGACTAATAGGTGATAGGCCTGTATTTGTGGATCAGGTATCGCATGGTCATGTTGTCATTTTTGACAGAAACAGGAAGCATTATACAGTACCAGTCAAAAGTTCAGAAACACTCATCTAACTGGATGTAGCTGGTGGTCTTAAAGACACTACAGTCGTACACTGAACAGCTCCACCTGATGAGAGTCTGAACCAGTCCATATCCTGATACACCACATCTACTCCTGATGTACACAGTATGATACTCCTCCATATCTCCACCTCTAATATATATTTAGTGGTGTAAAAACTTTGATCTCTTTTTCTGCACAGTGTAAAAGCTCTAGTTCTCCTTTCAGGTTAGTGAATATTCATGAGGGACCGACCAATAGAATCGCTCCAAACCTGCTTAGTAATAAACCTTGTTCTATCAGCTCCACTGCAGGGTAAGAAAGCTGGTTCCTCCTCCTGTAAAGGTCCATTCTGGAGGGTTTTAAGGTGGACTGGATAATTCCATGAGGGCTAGTTTATAGTTTGATGTCTTCACTTTTATTCTACAGTAAAGCATTAGGATAAACATAAGGTGGACATGATATGAGGAGGCGTGTCTGAACTTTTGACTGATAGTGTATATCCTCAGATCTCATATGATATAATGGTATATGTATATGAACTCCTGGACACTGTATTAGGATGTATTAGCCCATAAACAAACAAAATATACTCCATGAAAAAAATTCTTGGTGGCCTCTGTATGTGGTTCCCGTGCCACCAGTGGGATGACTGGAGTGATATGCATATTGGCACTCAGATTCCGAGAAGGATGTTTGAATGCCATAGAAATGGCTGCTCTGAGAAGCCGGAGTAGATATTTACCCTGACCTTAAACACTGTAACCGAGCCAATCTCAAACTCCAAAGGCAGAGCCACATCACTCTACAGTAGCTCCACAGAGTCTCCTGCCCCCTAGTGTGACCTGAGTGGTATCGCAGCCTCATCAAAGCACCGCCTGTTAGCGAGGTTAGACAGGCTGTTTATGAGCTACACTGCACATGTCAGCAAACACAAAACAAGCTGCTATGTCAGCTGTGCTTTAGCACGTCTGCTAAGAGCAGGAATCACTACCTAATACCTGCTCAGACTGAGGCTGTCCCAGAGAGAGGGGCGCTACGTGGAACTGTAAGGCCGCACTAGTGGCCGTTAATATTGGGATCACGGTTAGTACCACAAAGTGCGTCCTTGTTATCGCTGGTAAGAACTAAATCATGAAAGTTAATAGTATTATTTCTCATTAGAGGGTCACCTTCAGCCAAAACCTGGTACTGAGTACACAGAACTGAGACTGAATATGATTAAAAGTTGATAATAATAATAATAATAATAATAATAATAGTAATAATGTTTATTTATAGAGCACCTTTCTGTAAAAGGGCTCAAAGTGCTTTACAGACAGTTGACATCAGTAATGTAAAGGAATCCACTACTACTACTACTACATACACACACACACATACATACATACATGCATATATGTATATGTGTATATGTATATATATATATATGTATGTATGTATACATTTTATATAAATATATATATATATATATATATATATATATACACATACACACATGCACACATATATATGTGCACTACTACATATGTGTATATATATATATATATATATATATATATATATATATATATATATATATATATATACACACATATATAATGTATACATACACACACACACACACACACACACACACACACACACACACATATATATATATATATATATATACACACTTAAATACCATGTTAATGTAGTTTTAACTAAACGCTGAGTTACAGGTTTAGGTATGTATTAAACCTACGTGGAACTGTAAGGCCGCACTAGTGGCCGTTAATATTGGGATCACGGTTAGTACCACAAAGTACGTCCTTGTTATCGCTGGTAATAACTAAATCATGAAAGTGGCCTCCTGAGAGAGGAAGGGTCCTATCCTCCGTACGTTGTAGTCGAACTAAGCAATAAGTGTATTCAATCAAATTCAAAGAGCCATGCGTTCTGAGTAACCTCTTAACCCTCTAGGTTTATGATCAGTTACTAGTCCAGCAATAGGTAGCGTCATCATAAAGCTACTGCAGTATGACTATAAATTTAATAGCATGATCATGGCTGCTGTAGAATATGCCATGTGGACCTACAGAAACCACCGTATGGATAAGATAAAAAGCTGAAGGTATATTATTATTATAAAATGATCTAACCCATTAAAATAAAAAATATATACATCTACTGTACACTCAGACAAAAACATCCTGGGTCTGATTAATGCTGTCAAGGTCTCAGATGAAGATACACGTCAGAGGGGTCGAAGTTCTGCCGTCTACCTTAAATACGTTTTCCCTGTTCCCTGATATAACGAACACATGATCTCTGCCTGGTCAAATCCATTACGACAGGCCCGTCTCCACTGCTCCTGAGCCTTGGCTTTACAAACAAGCTCAAGAAATATGGAGCCGATACTTATTCTCGTTATTGTGTCCTGTGCCTTTTGAGCTTCATTGGGCATCCCATTAAGAGGGTACAGATCTAGGATCAGTTCTTTCCTCTCCATAGAATTAGATTTAATAGGAAGAGGCCAAAACTGACTGCATGTTAGCATTCATGCTTGAGAAGCTTCTATAGAGACCAAGTGCTCCATTTTTGGATACCTACAGTGTCGTTTGTGGACTGGACAGAAGCTGCAAACTATTTGCAACCACATGAGAATTTCGTTTTTGCTGAGCTCATGAATAATTTGATGGACTCTGAAGCTATGACTGGCTGGGTTGCAACGAGACACTGCGATGTTCACATAGAAGCAACATGTCAAAATAGACGGACAGGAAGATTCGGTGAACCTTTGTACTGGCATCGCCAAAGGCATTGTTGTACAAACAGCTGCACCCAGAAGAAATCGACCAACAGGAATGAATCTTGGTGGGTGTGTCTGACACCGTGAGACATGCAAATGATTCAAGTTTCACGCTCGGCTGCATATGTGAAGCAAATACAGGCTGACCCAACAGCCATGATCATGGACATTCAGCGAGCACTGATGCTCTTGTTAGTGCCAGCACCATTGGCAGACGGCTGCACCACACAGGACTACATGCACACAGACCGTTTAAGACAACTGTCCCTAACACCACGTCACCATCACTAAAGACTGCAATGGTGTTGTGCCAGACTGACTCAGAATGGCAGCAGGGCACCATGGTCATCTGTTGTCATATGTCCAGAAGGCCTGGTGTCCCTCCACCTCCACCCCTACCGCACCATCTGCAGGAACTGTGTGAGGATATTCAAGCTGCATGGGATGGATTATCACAGGACACCATTAGGAACCTCTACAGCTCCATACCGAGACGTCTGGCGTGTTGGGTTAGCAAACAGGGCGGCCCGACGCCATACTGAGAGACTTCTGTATGTGTAGCTCAATAAATATTGATCATATCAGTCTAAATCTATCATCAGTTATTGATCCTGGTCACCTTTATCCTCCTTCCCAACAGCACCGCACTCCCACACCTCCTTCTGTGTGCAGCGTTTCTGTTGCTGATGAGTGTATAATAAGCTAAATCATCATACTGCTTTGTTAGCTATGCTAATGATTGTTAATTGGAGCTTGCTGTGGGCTAATGTCACCTATAATAGCTGCCTGCTTTTGATCTTGACATCAACACGAAGAAAATTAAAGCTGTTATCTCATTGTGAAACTTTCAGTTGAAGATAATCTGCAGTGGGCACACAGTGGTATAAAAACACAGCCTGGCTGATACTATCAGGTTTCAGTTCTCAGGCTGTGATGCAAAAGGTGGTGCTGCCACTCACTTCCCCCTCTTTGCAGCACAAAGCTTTGAAATCGATTATTTATGTGGAGGACCAACTTTGCAATTGTCTTGCTGAAGATGTCACCAACTTGTTTTCCATTCCTTGCTTGCATTCTCGCTTGTGTACAAGCGATAGCATTTCCTGCTGGGCCGGAAGGTGAGCTGGTGTATGTAAATTAGGCGGCGGAGGTGGCGTAAATGTCAAATATTCCCCTACAGAATTATTTAAATACCGAAAGAAGGTCTGGCCTTAATATGTAACATGATTCTAATTGTTTATCGTCGTTGTCCAAAGAAAAACAGGTATCTCCAAAATGGCAAGTTTACAGAAGAGGCCAAAAATGCATTTAATTTGAATGGAAGTCAATGGAACCAGATGTCTTTTCAAGCAGTTTTGGGCCATTTCTGTTGGTCCATTTTACATGAAATTCTCACACAGAGTAAAGAGCAGCTCATGTGATCAAATGAGGCATAGAAGTAAAAATCAACAAATACAGATATATACAGAGATACATGTTTTTCTTCGGACAGCGACGATATGTGTAAAACGTAAACAAGAGCAGCTCTATTCACCCCACACTGTGTTGCTGTAAGCAGGACAGTGAGATGAAAAAAGCTGAATAAGCTGGTTTATTCCACATGTTACTCAGTAATGTGTGGGGTATTAACACAGTGCAGTAAATATATATACTGTAAGGCAATACAGCTCTTACTATAACATGGTAAACTTCACCATCACCAGTATCACCATCAAGAGTTCTCCTGCAGGGCTCACAGGTGAAATGAGGTGCCCATGGTTTGTCCTGCCCCTCGACAGGCATGCAGACGTATGCGTTGTAGGCCTCGCACATCTTAGCAGATGCTTTCACAGAGTACTTCTTCACTCTGGTCTTGATAAATTGATCCACAGACGGAGCAGAAGGCGTCTGCCGGATGCTGCAGCCTCTTGATGCCTCTAAATGACCTGTAGCCCTGTATCCGCTATCCACTCACTCAGCTGGAGCGTCACCTGAGCTGCCTGTTTAACACACCTGTACTTATACTGCTATGTAGACTACTGGACAGTTCTCCCAGACAGTTCTTAACAGTTCTCCAAAGTTCTAGAACATTCCAGACAGTTCTATAAACCTCTTCTGGAGAGTTCTCACAGTTCCAGAAGTCTACTTAGCACTGAATGTATCACAGATGCTCTGTACAATGGAGAACATTCCAGAACATCATTGTCCGGACCACAAAAGAAAAGTCTATGGGGACCAGCAGCCATTCTCTGTACATGTCAGGACTCAGGACTAATACACGTAGTATCGAAACTGTGTAACGTAGTGTGACCAAATATCATGTTATGCTTGGTACTATATATATATATATATTATGTTGTTAAAGCTTCTGTGTTCTGCTTTTTTAATAATGAATAATGAATAATTGATTTATGGTGGCCATTTTGATTGGACAAGAGGAACAGGGGGGTCTGCACAGTACAGTATGTCCTACGTGGGGATGTCTTTAAGATTTTAATCCCTTGTTGATCCCACAGTGCGGAAATTTAGTCTCCGCATTTAACCTATCCGTGAAGTGAAACACCCATATACACACTCACTAGTGAACACACACACTAGGGGGCAGTAAGCACACTTACCCAGAGCGGTGGGCAGCCCTATCCACGGCGCCCGGGGAGCAGTTGGGGGTTAGATGCCTTGCTCAAGGGCACCTCAGTCGTTATGGTCAGTTCAGGGAATCAACCTGGTGACCCTCTGGTCTGGTTGGTTCCCTAACCTCCAGCGCACGACACACGAAACAGAGAATTAGTCTCAAATCAAGTCTCAAATATAAACAGACGTTCTGCAGCTTAACCCAGTTGCTTTCTTTGAGATGCTGGAATACAGAACCACAACTAGTGTATAAGGATCGTTCAGGTTCTTAGACTTCACTCTGTGTACCTCAGTATAAACTGGACGCTGTGTATTCGGGTGGGCTTCTGTTCTGTTTGTGTGTGTGTCTGTGTCTGTTTCTTTACTCTGTAGAAGTGTAGAGCTTTGCTCTGTGTCTCTGTGGACTCCTCTCACTCCGGTTAATCTGCAGTGAATTCCATTTTGCTGCTGCTAAGTGATCCTAATTGCCCTCAGCGCTGTGTTTATGTCACTAAAGAGTGCCGAAGGGGGTCCATTGAAAAACAATAAGCAGCGTCTCTGAGTTTTATGGATAAACCGTATTACATCATCTGCCAAAATCTCTCTGCTATGGGGAGTCTCTTTAGGAGGAAGGCAGGGCTGACTTGACGAAATAAAATAGAGGTTTGTCTTTCAGAGGCTGCGCCTTTAATAAACCGTCCCTCAGCCCTGACTTACTAACTCAAAACATCTGAGTCTCCGTATACGCCTTCATATATCTGATGCACCCACTCATCATCACAAGAATAGCTGCACCCAGAAGGAATCAACCGACCGGAATGAAACTTAGTGTGTAGGTTTGACGTTGTGAGATATGCAAATGATTCTGAGACACGCATGTAACTTAAGCAAGGACGGGCCTTATCGCTGTACCTGACTGACTCAACAGCCATGATTACAGACATCCAGCGAGCAGTGGTGCCTCCATGAGTCATCCTGTTAGTGCCAGCACCATTGGCAGACGGCTTCACCGCGCAGGACTACATGCACGTACACCGTTATGACCACTGCCCTTAACACCAAGTTAACATCACCAAGGACTGGAATGGTGTCATGCCAGACTGTCATGGAGTGACGAGTTGGTGAGGATGACCAACGAATCCGTCTCAGCGCCAAGAGAAACAGTTTGTTGTCACGCATCCACAAGGCCTGGTGTCGCTCCACCTCCACCCCTACCGCACCATCTGCAGGAACTGTGTGAGGATGTTCAAGCTGCATGGGATGGATTATCACAGGACTCCATTAGGAACCTCTACAGCTCCATACCGAGACGTCTGGCATGTTGGGTTAGCAAACATGGAGGCCAACGCCATACTGGGAGACACTAGTTCTGTATGTGTAGCTCAATAAATATTGATCCTATCAGTCTAAATTTATCACTTTTTTTTTTATTTATCACATTTTATGAATGATTTATTGATCCTGGTAACCTTTATCTTCCTTCCCAACAGCACTGCACTCCCACACCTCCTTCTGGGTGCCACTATTCCTTTGATGATGAGTGTATTTAATTTGTTGAGGTGTTGGTGGTCTTTTTTTAGGGATGTTTTTATTGATTTTAAGCTTCATGCTTTGTTATTTTGGCTTTTCTTTCTTCTAGATTTCCTCTAGCACTTCACAGACTGGGGTCACAGATGTCGCTAAGCATTCTGGGAAATCTGCCCTTTACCAGTTGGCTGAAGTGAGAAGCATGAATACCACATATTGCACATTTGCATATAAACTCATTTTTAATAAAAACATGCACACTGAACATAATGACCAAACTGTTATTTAATGCTGTGTGCTTTTATGTCCCCAGATTTCCTCCTGTCCACACCAGCCTGCCGAGGGACTTAAAAGCTCGGAAAGTAAAAGCCCAGCGGCCCCACAAACGGAGGTGAGAGGGACAAAACTCCATCTGTTGTAAATGACTTAAATGCTCATAATGAAATGCGGACAGACAGGCCACTTTATTAGGAACACCGTTGCAGTCATGACCTGTTAGAAAACCAGCCTTGTAACTGTAACGTGGCTGGTTTGATCCCCTAAAGAGACAGGACACGAATGAAGTGTCCTTGAGCAAGACACCTAACCCCCAACTGCTCTACGGGTGCTGTGGTGAGGGCTGCCCACCGCTCTGGGCGAGTGTACGGACTGCTCAGTAGTGGGGCTAAAGGCAGAACACAGATTTTCCAGTTGGCCAAATGGTTCAAAAGTCCAAAGTCCCTTTGACCTCAGAACAGGGTTGGATTCTGCAGGGTGGAATTCCTTAGACATCCAGGTCCATGATTGCTGAAATGGTTGCATCAGTAGTTGCTGCATGTTTGTCATATACACATTCATTCAGTCTATGACATCCCAGTGGTGCTGTACTGGGTTCAGATCTTGGGAGGCAATAGAAGTACGCTGTGTGAGATGCTGATGTGACAAGGTGCCGAACCATTCTGAACGTAGCTGTTAGAAGATGGCCACATTGTGGCCATAATGGGACGCACATGGTTGGAAACAGTACTCAAGATAGACCGCGGCTTTAGGACAGTGCTTGATTAGTATTAGAGTGTCTGATGGGTAAAGTATCGGATCATGCATCACCACCAGCTTGACACAAGGCAAGTTAAACCCAGGCTGTATTCATTTACACCACAGTCTGCATGCCATGGTGTTACAGGCCCAGGAACCACTTCCAACAAACTTCCAAACTGTCTAAGGTTTAATTAAGACATCGAGAGACACACTGTCCCTACGCGTTTCAAATTTACGGGAGACGTAAACCTGAATGTGCCTAAATCTGGTTGGACCCACTGAGAAACCAACTCACCGGAAGTCTGAGTCTCCTAATCGCCTCATAAGGGGCCAGCTCAGTCCATGAGCCCGTGGTTCATGGTAGCGGTCGCTGTGTTTTAGGGCTCTATTAGAGACAATGGTCTTTCATTTTAGTTCCACCGTAATAGGAACTGATTTGCACCGAATGTTTGGCGACCGAAAGTGAAATAAGCAAATAATTTATCCTGGACAACAGCGTTTTTACCAACGCTGTCACTTTTTCAAGTTTTCCCCAATGTACACGGGAACCGGAGCAGAACTTTTACTTCCAGGCTAGCGCCAACTCTCTAGGCTAACACCCACTTTAACGCCTTATTTATCCACTGTGAGTAACACAAGAGGGCGCTGTCGTCTCCTGGCTTTAATTCAGCTTCAGGCATCCGAGCCAAACGGAGCCAGACAGAGTAAAGACCAGAACAGAGCTGCTACAGTGAGACAGACAGACAGCAGCTCCTCAGCTCCTCCTCGCTCTCATGCACTTGCTCTCACGCACTTGCTCTCCTGCATGCTCTCTTTTGGTGCATGAGCCCGAATCCTCCTTAAAGAGACATGTACCCCAGTATTTTACAACACAGTGATACAAATATGACCAGCAAGGAGTGAGACTCTCTCTGTGAACGCAGCGGACCTGGCGGCTGGGATGGGTTTATACTGCTAATATATTTAAGTCATACTGTGCTTTCTTAAGTGTGTGTATGTGCATTTATATGTGTATATGCATATCGTCGCTGCCCAAAGAAAAACAAGTATCTCCAAAATGGCAAGTTTATAGGAGAGGGCAATAACCTCATTTAATTTGAATGGAAGTCAATGGAACCAGACATCTTTCTAAACACTTTTGGGCTGTGGGTCCATTTATCATGAGATTCTATCACAGCGTAAACGGCAGTAGCTGTGGTCAAATGATGCATAAAAGTAAAAATGGACAAAAATGGAGATACATGTTTTTCATTGGACAGCGACGATATATATCTATATGTGTGTGTGTGTGTGTGTGTGTGTGGGTGTGTGTGTAGTAGTATTCCTTCCCATTACTGATGTCAATTGTCTGTAAAGCCAACGGTATGAAAGATGCTATATAAATAAACAATATTATTATTATTATTATTATTATTATTATTATTATTATTATTATTGGCATGTCTGCTGGGATAAAATATTTAGAGTTAAAATGTTCAGTGTTGAGTAAAAATGTTTAAACTGCAGTTTAGTGCACAACCAGTGCACAAAAAACATGTAGCCTATTTATTCACTTGATGGTGAAAATGTTTTGTTCAGTTTCGGATTCAGCCAAAAATGTTAATTTCAGTGCATCCCAAATTTGAAATTCAACTCCTACAATTCCTTTGTAATTAACACTGAAAGCTCGGGTCTGTTCGCCTCCAGCTAATTAAACAGTGGAGAGTGCAGCATCCCCGAGGTCACTGAATCATTGCTTACTATTGATTTAGAGCTACTGACAGTTTACAAAGCAGATCTCCCTCTGGCCCACCATATTCACATTCAGCTACTGCAGAAGTAGAGTTAACAGACACCGGAACAACTCCTGTAATAACAACTTCCTCTCACCTGGAATTGAACCAGCCAGCTTGAACTGAAAGAGCTCCGGTTCCTGGGGACCTAGCTAGCAGGCTGATGCCCACCTGCTCAGCGCCTCACGTGGAAAGCGCGGCACAATGCTAGACATGCGAGAAAATCAGCATCTGTTGGCGAGCTTGTCTCATGCTACCTCTCCGAAGCACTGCTCACTGCTCCATGTTGTTCTTTTCCCCCTCCAGGCGTGTGGCCCATCTCAGCCCAACTCGCCCGATCTTCCTAGCAGCTGTGTGCGCTCTCCCCTCTTCCAGCTGGCCGAGGTACAGTCGTAACTCCATCCATTTTGTGAAGTACAGCAGGGTAGAACAAGTGGAATCTGGTTAGCTCTGGCCAAGACAAGTAGCACCAGTTGTTAAAGGAACACTCCAGCTTTGGTCAGCCCTGTCTGCTGCATCTGAAGCATATGGTAACAATAACTTGGGTTTACATGGAGAAGAACAGAAACAGACTCACTGAAACATCTGCACAGAGGTGGGAAACCTGACAGTATTTTATGGCTGTTAGGATAGATATTACTGTGATGATAAACAGTCTCATGCTGCAGTGATAAATCATGCCTTCGGTGAAATACAGGCTGTACAGATAATCAGCGAGAGTTCTTCTCGTCTCAGAACTGAAGTAGTCCCCGCCGCCGACCTGCTGCTGCTACTACTGGCACGCATGCAGATGTCAGTATAGGTTAGATACGTCATATATAAGTCAACTGTGTCGTAGTCAAACAGATACAGACACATATCATCGCTGTCCAAAGAAAAACAGGTGTCTCCAAAATGACAACTTTACAGGAGAGGCCAAAAACCTCATTTAATTTGAATGGAAGTCAATGGAACCAGACGTCTTTCCAAACTGTTCTGGGCTGTTTCTGTTGGTCCATTCATCATTAAATTTTCACACAGTGTAGGAGCAGCTCCTGTGATCAAATGAGTCATAAAAGTAAAAATCAACAAAAATGGAGATACATGGTTTTCTTTAGACAGCAATGATATACAGGTGACACAGATCAGGTAGATAAATGCTGGGGTATTCTTTAACTTAAACTATAATAGAGGACGTGCACCGGAGACGTCATTTCTGTCCGTGAATGCCTTCTGTTAGTCCTACCAGTACAGCTATGTCAATACTGGTTCTGGCTCTAATGCGGTTATGCCTGATTTCCAGAACCCTTCCTGTAATTGTTAGCTATTGGGTTTCTGAAGGGCCAAAGTAAACACCGATTCATTGCAGTGGATCCAGTGTTGTATTGTGAGACCGTACACCAAGAGCTGGATTACGGGGTTGTGGAACCAGACGGAGTCTATGGTTGGAAGCCTCATAGCAATATCTATCAGTGTCCCTCAGAACAGCAGCGGTGGAATGTGGTGGTGTAGTGAAATCCACATGACGGTATTTCAGCTGAAGGCTGCAAGAACTGCCATCATAGCATCACATCATATCCCAGCTGTGGAGAGCAGCTAGAAAAGTGGATCTGCTGCGTCTGAACGGTTGTACTTTCTCTTTACAGCATGCTCACACAAACGCTTTCACTTTCACTGTTGCAGATCTCCTCCAGTGGTTCCCAGTCTTCAGTTTCTGAGGGGAAGCAGTGCGGCCAGTCTGCTCTTTTCCAGCTCGCTGAGGTACAGACACATGCTCACAGTCACATTACCTATTCACTCACTGCTGACAGTGTACGGTTATGCCCGTGTGCTGGACTACGATGACCACTAAGGCACATTAGTAATAAGCACAGTCACACGTCGGCTGGCTGAGGTTCAGAGCGTCGAGTACATTGGTGCGTTTACTTCATGCTGCATGGTGGATATGTTACATAATCGGCCTAAGCTCTATGCTGATGGCAATGCTGCCACCTGCTGGTCACTACTCAGTACAGCTGCGTCAGATGTTCTACTTTGGGCTCGGTCTGTTTCCCACGTTTCCATTTCTCCTAGTTCACCTGATAAATTAACCAGCTCATTCACAAGCCTTTCAGAGGCGGAAGGGAGTGTGTTTTGGGAGCTGGGAAAACACTGAACTGTCCAGGACTGTGAATGGGAACGTGTTGCCAGTTAATTAGGGATGCACCGGAATTTCAGCCAGCAATGGTGCTCACGTTTTTTGGCCAACAGAGACAAAAGCTGACAAATTTGCCTAAATAAAAATAAGATTACATGGGCCTACAGGCATGAGTCAAGCTCTAAGACTTGAACAAGTCGCTGTTTGTTCTTTTCACTTTCCTGTACTGTCAGTGTGGACATGTTCACACAGTCTGAGCTGCAGATAAACAATAAACAATTTTAATAATTAATAAATTTTTGGGTTTTGCTTTCAGGTATCTGGCCAGTGTGTCCTGACTTTCAGGGTTCAGCCTAGAGCTTTTTTTCAGACCCAGTTCTAGAGCTTTTTCCCGAACCTAGGTCCACTTGATCTGTGAGTTTGGTACGTTTGGTCAGCGATCCAGAGCACCAATCTCTGGTCCTACTGAAATCGGTGGTCTGGGGTTTGCTGCTAGTGAACTCCACTGCAGGTGTGGATGCTGTCCACTCCTGGTACTGCGTGTGGGATTGGTTCATCTTCTAACGGGACTTCCAGACTTAGCACGTTACTTCCCTTTCCAAGGCTAGCCATGTGATAGTCCAGTGGTATCGCTCTTATGCATCCATCACTCACTCCGAAACCACTTCATCTTTCTGGGTCACGGCTTTCAGTGGACTGAAGGCAGGAAACACCCTGGGCAGGCCTCCAGTCGCATCAAGTAGTTTTATTGTCAATACTTCAATAAGTAGATCTAAGACATACAGAGGATTGAAATTGCGTTACTCTCTGACTCAAGTTGCAGCACACAAACATTTAGCAAAAAATAGATGCCAACTAAAACAAGAAGTTTACTGACTGTAAAAAAACAGCTCTAGTGTGAACACTAAAAGTTAGTGGTGTAGTGCTTGCTGTCTGAGGGCTGAGGTTGTTTCTGGGCCATCTCCTCTGAACCGAAGGCCCCTTTAGCCATGGCCTTGATAGTGTAGATCAAGCTCTCTTGATCAAGTCCGAGCTGCACATCCTACAGGTTTCCAGGGGGTGACAGGGCTCTTATCCAAGATCTTCACCATGTCTTTGACCAAACGTACCAAACTCACAGTGCAAGCAGACCTGAGCCCGAAAAAAGCTCTAGACGTAGGTCTGATTAAAAGCTCTAGACCTAGGTCTGGTTAAAAGCTCTAGACCTAGGTCTGATTAAAAGCTCTAGACCTAGGTCTGGTTAAAAGCTCTAGGCCTAGGTCTGGTTAAAAGCTCTAGGCCTAGGTCTGGTTAAAAGCTCTAGACCTAGGTCTGGTTAAAAGCTCTAGACCTAGGCCTGTTTAAAAGCTATATACCTAGGCCTGTTTAAAAGCTCTAGCCCTAGGTCTGGAAAAAAGCTTTAGACCTAGGTCTGGTTAAAAGCTCTAGGCCTAGGTCTGGTTAAAAGCTCTAGGCCTAGGTCTGGTTAAAAGCTCTAGACCTAGGTCTGGTTAAAAGCTCTAGGCCTAGGTCTGGTTAAAAGATATAGACCTAGGTCTGGTTAAAAGCTCTAGGCCTAGGTCTGGTTAAAAGCCATAGACCTAGGTTTGGTTAAAAGCCATAGACCTAGGTCTGGTTAAAAGCTATAGACCTAGATCTGTTTAAAAGCTATAGAGCTAGGTCTGGTTAAAAGCTCTAGACCTAGGTCTGGTTAAAAGCTATAGACCTAGGTCTGGTTAAAAGCTCTAGACCTAGGTCTGGTTAAAAGCTCTAGACCTAGGTCTGGTTAAAAGCTCTAGACCTAGGTCTGGTTAAAAGCTCTAGACCTAGGTCTGGTTAAAAGCTCTAGACCTAGGTCTGGTTAAAAGCTCTAGACCTAGGTCTGGTTAAAAGCTCTAGACCTAGGCCTGTTTAAAAGCTATAGACCTAGGTCTGGTTAAAAGCTATAGACCTAGGTCTGGTTAAAAGCTCTAGACCTAGGTCTGGTTAAAAGCTCTAGGCCTAGGTCTGATTAAAAGCTCTAGACCTAGGTCTGGTTAAAAGCTCTAGACCTAGGTCTGGTTAAAAGCTCTAGACCTAGGTCTGGTTAAAAGCTCTAGACCTAGGTCTGGTTAAAAGCTCTAGACCTAGGTCTGATTAAAAGCTCTAGACCTAGGTCTGATTAAAAACTCTAGACCTAGGTCTGGTTAAAAGCTCTAGACCTAGGTCTGGTTAAAAGCTCTAGACCTAGGTCTGGTTAAAAGCTCTAGACCTAGGTCTGATTAAAAGCTCTAGACCTAGGTCTGATTAAAAACTCTAGACCTAGGTCTGGTTAAAAGTTATAGACCTAGGTCTGGTTAAAAGTTATAGACCTAGGTCTGGTTAAAAGCTCTAGACCTAGGTCTGGTTAAAAGTTATAGACCTAGGTCTGGTTAAAAGCTCTAGACCTAGGTCTGGTTAAAAGTTATAGACCTAGGTCTGGTTAAAAGCTCTAGACCTAGGTCTGGTTAAAAGATATAGACCTAGGTCTGGTTAAAAGCTCTAGACCTAGGTCTGGTTAAAAGCTCTAGACCTAGGTCTGGTTAAAAGCTCTAGACCTAGGTCTGGTTAAAAGGTCTAGACCTAGGTCTGGAAAAAAGCTCTAGACCTAGGTCTGGTTAAAAGCTCTAGACCTAGGTCTGGTTAAAAGCTCTAGAACTAGGTCTGGTTAAAAGCTCTAGACCTAGGTCTGGTTAAAAGCTCTAGACCTAGGTCTGGTTAAAAGCTCTAGACCTAGGTCTGGTTAAAAGCTCTAGACCTAGGTCTGGTTAAAAGCTCTAGACCTAGGTCTGGTTAAAAGCTCTAGACCTAGGTCTGGTTAAAAGCTCTAGACCTAGGTCTGGTTAAAAGCTCTAGACCTA
This sequence comes from Prochilodus magdalenae, assembly GCA_024036415.1. NCBI lineage: Eukaryota > Metazoa > Chordata > Actinopteri > Characiformes > Prochilodontidae > Prochilodus > Prochilodus magdalenae. The sequence continues at coordinate 81,187 of JAMWET010002787.1, read as the reverse complement.
GGTCTGGTTAAAAGCTCTAGACCTAGGTCTGGTTAAAAGATATAGACCTAGGTCTGGTTAAAAGTTATAGACCTAGGTCTGGTTAAAAGCTCTAGACCTAGGTCTGGTTAAAAGCCATAGACCTAGGTCTGGTTAAAAGCCATAGACCTAGGTCTGGTTAAAAGCTCTAGACCTAGGTCTGGTTAAAAGCTATAGACCTAGGTCTGGTTAAAAGCTATAGACCTAGGTCTGGTTAAAAGCTCTAGACCTAGGTCTGGTTAAAAGCTCTAGACCTAGGTCTGGTTAAAAGCTCTAGAACTAGGTCTGGTTAAAAGCTCTAGACCTAGGTCTGGTTAAAAGTTATAGACCTAGGTCTGGTTAAAAGCTCTAGACCTATGTCTGGTTAAAAGCTCTAGAACTAGGTCTGGTTAAAAGCTCTAGACCTAGGTCTGGTTAAAAGCTATAGACCTAGGTCTGGTTAAAAGCTATAGACCTAGGTCTGGTTAAAAGCTCTAGACCTAGATTACGAAAAATCTCTAGACCTGGGTCCGGAAAAAACCTTCAGGACACACTTCAAAGAAACTGAAAGTGAAACCTGTGTGTTTATTGTTAATCTGCAGCTCAGACTGTGTGAACAGGTCCCCACTGACAGTACAGGAAAGTGAAAATAACAAAAAGCGACTTCTCATACAAGAACGGTGCCGTTTACATCCCAAATGCATCCTGTTCATCCCTGCTTGAGTGTTCGTATCCAGCCGAAATAATTAAAAGCAGCAAACAGGCGAAGCTTCTTCCCATCATTCTACAAACCTAGCACAGAAAAGTGACATATGGAATAGTGCAGGTACGCGTGCAGGTACGCGAGTTCTTGTGTGTGTATGGAAACCAGCGATTATAAGCTCCTCCTCCAAACAGGCCCAGACTCTGTCCTCATGGGTACAGACTCAAGTATTTGGGACAAGTGTGAAAACACTTTCAGTTTCAGCCAAAGATTTTAATCGTGGTGCACCATCACTGTCTGGTATTGCAGAGCTGAAGCTGAGCCGCTGCATCCTAACTCTCTGTCTGTGTGTGTGTTAGATGTGTTTGGCCTCCGAAGCTGAGAAACTGGAGGCTCTATCTTCTCAGCCTGCCGTCGACTCGTCCTCCCTCTGTGCCCAGCACAGCACGGCTGATGCAGCCCCCAACAACCCTGATCTTCCTCTCCCCACCCCGTCTTCATCCTCCTCCACCTCTTCCACCCCTACGGAATGCAGCGCCCCCATGCTCGACCAGCCCACGAAGAAGAAGAAAAAGAAGAAGCCGAAGGAAGGCAAAGACACGGCGAAGGCCCCCGACAGGAGCCCCGGCTCCCCCAAAAAAACCTGCAAGAAGCGCCCGTCGTCCAGCTCGGACCTAGAGAGCTTGATCTACACTATTGAGGCCGTGGCTAAAGGGGCCTTTGGCTCAGAGGAGATGGCCCAGAAACGACCTCGACCCTCAGACAGCGAGGACTGCGCCAGCCCCACAGACCAGCCTCCGGCAACCAAGAAGAAGACCAAACCCAAAGTAAAGAAACAGCTCAGGGCCAAGGAGGAGGCGAGCGAGCAGGAGGAGCAGGCCAGCGGAGACGACTGCAAGCCTCCGGAGACAGAAGGAGAAGCAGCTCCACTTAGCCATGAAAGCGAGGTGAAAACTGAGTGCAAAGAGGAGACGGAGGTGAAGGTGGAGCCCCCTAACTGCACAGAGGTCTCGGCTCAGCGTAGCAACACTCCACCGCCAAGCAGTTCTGAAGAGACAGGCTACTCGGAGCAGGTGACAGCAGCCGAGGACGATGCCACTCCGCCGGCCAGAGGAGAAGAGAGAGACCCAGAGGCCAAGCCAGCAAAGCTGGAGGAGAGGGACAGCGAGCCCAAACCAGAAGTGTGCGGATCCAGGAAGTCGGAACGAAGCTGTAAGGGAGCTCTGTATAAGACTCTGGTCTCTGAAGGGATGCTGACATCACTGCGGGCCAATGTGGACAGAGGTACCTGACTTATCCCCCCTCTGTCTATCTATCTGTCTATCTATCTATCTATCTATCTGTCTGTCTGTCTGTCTGTCTGTCTGTCTGTCTGCCTGTCTATCTATCTATCTATCTATCTATCTATCTATCTATCTATCTATCTATCTCTGTCTCTCTGTCTGTCTGTCTGTCTGTCTGTCTGTCTATCTATCTATCTATCTATCTATCTATCTATCTATCTGCCTGCCTGCCTGCTTGCCTATCTATCTATCTATCTATCTATCTATCTATCTATCTATCTGTCTGTCTGTCTGTCTGTCTGTCTGTCTGTCTGTCTGTCTGCCTGTCTATCTATCTATCTATCTATCTATCTATCTATCTATCTATCTATCTATCTATCTATCTATCTATCTCTGTCTCTCTCTCTGTCTGTCTGTCTGTCTGTCTGTCTATCTATCTATCTATCTATCTATCTATCTATCTATCTATCTATCTATCTATCTATCTATCTATCTATCTATCTGCCTGCCTGCCTGCTTGCCTATCTATCTATCTATCTATCTATCTATCTATCTATCTATCTATCTATCTGTCTGTCTGTCTGTCTGTCTGTCGATCTATCTATCTTCTGCCTGTCTATCTATCTATCTATCTGTCTGTCTGTCTGTCTGTCTGTCTGCCTGTCTATCTATCTATGTATCTGTCTGTCTATCTATCTATCTGTCTATCTATCTATCTATCTATCTATCTATCTATCTATCTATCTATCTCTGTCTGCCTGTCTGTCTGTCTGTCTGTCTGTCTGTCTATCTATCTATCTATCTATCTATCTATCTATCTATCTATCTATCTATCTGTCTCTGTCTGTCTGTCTGTCTGTCTGTCTGTCTGTCTATCTATCTATCTATCTATATATCTATCTGCCTGCCTGCCTATCTATCTATCTATCTATCTATCTATCTATCTATCTATCTATCTATCTATCTATCTATCTATCTATCTATCTATCTATCTATCTATCTGTCTCTGTCTGTCTGTCTGTCTGTGTGTCTATCTCTATATTAAGCAGCATTGGTAGATAAATAGGTAGATGGATATACTGCAAATTTGCTGGGAGCTTCAGATTGTTTTGTAACAACAAAAAACATGTATATATTATTAAATACTAATATTAAATATATACTAAATATTTAATAATATGATTATAATGAATTATATATTAGATGCTTAATATTCTTTAATTTTTTTAATTCTTTTTTTTTTATTTCTTTTTTTCTTTTAATATAATATAATATAATATAATATTGAATAAAACATTTATATAAAAGCAAAATTAAGAGTTTCTTTCGTACTATTAATACTGTGGAACATTTGCTTTGAAGAACCTGTAGGACAATTATCATTTTAAAATATTTTTTTGAATTAATAAAATGTAAAGTAATTAATGTTAATACATTTTATATTCATTAGTCAGTAGCACTCAGGAAGCATGGGTTCATTATTCATGTACTTTAGTTTTTACTTTATTTATTTATTTCAGGTTACATATTTTGATTCTTGTAAACAGATTTACTGTTTTATTATTATACTGTGCTGGATTTCGTTGATGTAGTCCAGTTAAAGTTCACTCACCAGAGTCCTCATGTGCGTGTTTATGTGGCCTACAGGAAAGAGAGGTTCAGTGCGGGGTGCCGTGTGTGAACATGAAACAGGATGGACAGATGAAAGCTGTAGTTTTACTCAGCCGGCTCCCAGCAACCCCAAAAAACTGAAGAAGTCCAAATCTAAAGATGAAACGGTGCCAGGGTGAGCTCTCCTTCACTCCCATTACACTTTTCCTCTGTGCCTTAGCTGAACAGTATGGCCTGCATAGAGAGCTTATAGGTGTTCATTAGATGTTATGCACTCCATTACAAGGTCTAATACTGAGGAACATCAGAGAGCAGGTTAGGAGTTTCTGCATCACTGCAGATCTTCATAAAGCGTTATGCGAATGATGACAGCATGTGTTACTATGCTTTATGAAGAACCGGAGAGATATATAACTTCCACATTATGTCACTTGGTGCTATGAAGATTCACACTCTGGGTTAATGTGAATGTTTATGATCATTTACGTGCAATTACAAGTTATGTCAAGTATTATAAAGCATTATAAATGATTTATTGTTCATTGTTAAGGCATTTATAATGCATTTTGGATACCTGGTTCTTATAAAGTGTTTGCAGATTTACATTAAGCAAAGGTAAAACAGCTGTAAGCACTTCCTGCACTGGGTTTGGGAAACAGGCCGAAGCTGGAAGGTTGAGACAGTGCTGTGCATAGTATGTTAAATATTGATTACTAGGATCGGGTACCCATGAACCCATTTCATACCCACTGTATAATCCGTTATCGCTTATTAACAGGATCAGTGAGGATCAACACTGTTCGTTTCTTCCCCCAGAAGTCTAGGAAAGCTGGAGGAGGAGTTTGAGAAAAAGTTTAACAGCCTGCCTCAGTACAGTCCCCTAACGTTCGACAAAAAAAGCACTGCGGTCACAAAGAGGAAGAAAGCCAACCCAGCCAGCCTTCCTGAACCTCCTACGCCAAGCAAGGGTGAGCACACTGGACCGCTTTAGAGCACTTCCTCCTGGCGCATCCACTCATTGCCTGTTTTGGTCATGGCAGCAGGAAATACTCACCGCCATAGTAGAGCACGTCATGGCAATCATCTAACATAGCATGCTGTCTTCCTCTTTTCTGTTTTATTTACAATCAGGTCCATCCCCATCTCAGAAAAAGACTTTATTCCACAAGATTGTTAGCAAGTACAAGCACAAAAAGGAGAAGCCGGGTACCTCGGACCAAGGTGACACATAGAAAGCATGTGCCGTTTGGCTCTTTTTGGTTTAATTCACTTGTTCTGTCTTCTGAGTGAGTGAATGAGCGGGCGTATGTGCGTGCATGCGTGCATGAAGGTGCGTGAAAGTGGGCGTGAGCAAATAGGCCAGCCGCTGAGAGGTGTTGTTTATCAGTGGTTAAGATTCACAAGTCACAGAGCTTTGTGCTGCGGAACAAATCTAGGTCACCCAGAAAGTGTCACTTGAAGCCGTACACATGGTCGCAAGTCTATGTTGCACGCATGGACTTTCGTAAATGCAGAACTCTAGCAGCCGTACTAACCATGTTAGGCCTTAACTTAAACTTGGCTGATGTAGCGTCTCAGTAACGGTGTACCTGCCTCTGTCCTCCCTCTCATTTCTAGCCATAGCTCAGCCTGAACCGACGGCCGTCGAGGCGGGTCACACAGTGAAGCTGGACACCGCGTGTGCATCTCTCTCTCCCGACGCCCGCAAGGCAGGTGATGTGCCTGTGGGCAGCCAGAAGAGGAAAGCCAGGAAGAGTAAGATTACTCACCTGGTGCGCATGGCAGACGGGCGACTGTCACCCGCAGAGGGTGAGTCATCTACCCCTTTCAGACTAAAGCAGACATATCCATACACATGTGTGGGAGAAAAGGCCCTGGTGGTGCCTCTGCAGACGTGTGTATGAGTTGATTTCTGTGCTTGTACACGGAGAGAGAGGTAGGCTGACCACATCATCAGGGGAAAATGAAATATGTTCTCTGGAAATAAGTCAAATTACATGAATCATTTCCGAGTAGGACCTACGGAATAGTCAGAAGCATGTGGACAGCACTTATAATGAATGAGTTTGACTGTTCCAGCCACTGCCCCGTCACTAACAGCTGTATATTCATTCATTGATCTACTGAGCCGCTTGTCCTTCTGGGTTGGCGGGGTGCTGGGCCCTTTCCAGCACTCACTGGGCAGAAAACTGGGAACACCCTGGGATAGGCCACCAGTTACTCACAAACTCAGGCATCTCCACCTGACCGCATCTCCACCTGACGCAGACACAGGGAGAACATGCAAGCTCCAACGGAAAGGATCCTGGATCCCGAATTGAACCCAGGCCCTTCCTACTGCACCACTGTGCCAATCAAATAGCCATTTGGTCTCCATAAACACCCACTGGCAGTAGAATGGGCCATGATAAGAAGCATGGTGGTTTTAAACATGGCCATAAACAGTCATGTGATGACTCCTATGCCATATGTTTCTTGATGACGGTGTACTAGATCTGGTCCGGTCAAACTGTAAGTGCTATCATCGTGAAGCATCTAGGAGCAGCAGTAACATGTCGCACCTGTCCTCTGTGGCTTTACTCATTTCAGAGCTGCAGTCTAACTCTGGAAGCAACACTAGCACAAGGACATGCAGTAGGAGCTTAATAAAATTGGTTCCCATGTCCGACCAGCTGCGCCACTGGACTGAATTTGGACTTGGCAGATGTCAGCAGAATGCTGCTTACTGGGATACATTATGCCAACAGGAAAGCGTGGTGATGTTAATGCTACAGTATATTAAGAGACATTTTGGACACTTATATGCGTCAAGATTTTATAGCAGTATGAGTAAGGCTATTTCCTGTTCCTGCACTGTTGGACAAGTTTGGTGTGGAGGAGCTCCAGTAGCCTGCACAGAGTCCTGATCTCAACCCCACTAAACAGCTTTGTGATGAATTTGAAAATCAGCTGTGCGTTCTCGTCCTGCTTTGGTCTCTGACCTCAGAAATTCTGTTTGATTAAATAGGCAGAAATTCTACAGTTACAGTCCAGAGTCTTGCAGAAAACCTTATTCCGGAATACTACCACAAAACGAGGGCCAACTCCTTGTTAATGCATATGGTTGTGGAATGGAATGGACAGCAAACTGATACATGTATGATGGTCCACATACTTTTGGCCACAAGGCAAAATTTAGAGAAAATAAAATTCGGTATTAGAGGAAAGGTGTCTGAGCTGACATGGTAGTTTGATATTCTGAGATTCTAAGTCTGGTATATATATATATATATTTTTTATTATTATTTATTTTTTTAATTACAATTTTATTAATGTAATTATTATAATTTTTATTATTTATATAATTATTTCTTGGGATGGGTCGACTTGTTTGTATGCAGACATTTTCTCTGTGCTATACTCAGAATACAGTACCAAAAAAAGGTTGCTTAATTTTGTTTAACCATTATGCAACATCATAGCAAGGAACCATATTACCTTGCAAAGAACCATTTCTGCGTTGATTCATGGTTCTGGATATATCCATTGCCTTTATTAAAGAATGATTTTAAGGGTGTGCTCTTGAAACATGTAGACATCGTGCCATCATTTGGTTTTGAAAGCGTAGCATGAAAGGGCTAGAACTGACGGCTGACTCTTTCTTCAGAAAGAAACTGTCCTGAATGTGGCTTTTGTGGTCTTACAGCGGATAAAGCCAAGGAACTGACCCAGGATCAGGATGAAAAGCCATTAACTCAAGAGAATTTATGCAACAAGGAGAGCTGCTACACTGACCCCAGACCAGCGGAGGCAGACGGTGCGGAAGCGTCGGGCGGCCTGCCGGCCTTCTTTAGTCTTGCAGCCCTCGCTGAGGTCGCGGCCATGGAAAACGTGCATAGGTATGCAGGAGCACGTGTTCAATAAAAAAACACATCCTCACACACATCCTAACACACCCACACACACTCACACATATCCTAACACACACACACATCCTAACACACACACACATCCTAACACACCCACACACACTCACACATATCCTAACACACACACTCACACACATCCTAACACACACACACACATCCTAACACACAAACACATCCTAACACACCCACACACACTCACACATATCCTAACACACACCCACACATCCTCACACACATCCTAACACACACACTCACACGTGTCCTAACACACACACACACACACATATCCTAACACACAAACACATCCAAACATACCCACACACACACACACACACACACACACATCCTAACACACACCACACATCCTAACACACTCACCCATATCCAACACACAACCTAACACACACACACACACACACACACACACATACACACAAACACATCCTAACACATCCACACACACTCACACACATCCTAACACACAAACACTTCCTAACACACCCACACACACTCACACATATCCTAACACACATCCTAACACACACAAACACACACACACATCCTAACACACCCAAAACCTTTTTACCTGTAAACCTTACATTGTGTGGAGTTATATATTGTATGTAAGTGCTGTGTGCAGCAGTCTGGATAGCACACATAGCACCCTATAATACTTGGAATAAGCTTGTTAAATGTCTCTTAAGCTGTTATAATGACACGCATAATACTTTATAATGCAAGAGAATTCATTTCTATAATTCTGGGTTTCATAGCACCCATAAAAACACTGATACTGTACATTCACCACGTGCTGTATCGGAGGCCTTTACAGACTGTAAGTAGAGTTTTCATTTCAGAATATTATAGAGCATTATAAGTGGTCTTTACTGCCTGTGTGTGAAGCGAGATGGTCTAACTGGTAATACAGGACATACAAAGTGAATATGCTGCTCAGCCAGATTCACATGTTGAATACCTGGATAAGCAGAGCTTGTTAAAGCCATAGCTGACATAGTACAACATTCATGCTTATAATGTTCTTATGAACAGATATCTATGAAACCTAACATAATAAAGTCTCATACTCTTGTTTTATAAAGTGTTATGCATGATATTATAATTGGTAAAGTTAATAAGATAACACTTCTGAAGGAAATTGCACTGCAGCTGTACATACTGCATAAAGGAAGACATACATTATTAGAATAAATAGACAAAGAGTTACAGAAGAGCTGTTAACCACAGCTTATTAATGTGGAAAGAGTACATATACATGTATGAAATATATAATGTGCTAGACAAATGCAGTAGCAGCATTAGATAGAAGAGATTAATAATAATAATAATAATAAGATGACATGAGAGATCTGTCTATATACATAAATGAGCATGTACAAGACATGAACCAGAGCAGCAAATGTGTAATTGCGCTATAGACATATGAGGTAGTAAAGACTATTAATAAAATCTAATATTAATAAGGTGTTATAACTAGGGGGCGCAGTGGCAAGAGTGGATCATATAGAGAGCAGAGATACAGTGGAGGTGTAATAACAGCAGCAGGTCAGGTACCACTAACATAGTGCAAACGACTGTATAATAATAATAGTAATAATGTAAAAATATAAATAGGACAGTATGGTATGGTATGTAGCAGTATGGTATGAGCTTATGCCTGGTATTAAAAGATATGTGTAATGCCTTATAACAACATTTATATTACAGTCACTGTCCAAATACAAAGCATCTCCAAAATGGCAGCTTTACAGGAACAAACCCTCATTTAACATTAATAGAAGTCAGTAGAAGACGCAGTAGCAGACTTTTCCCCAAACGATGCTGGGCCACTTCTTTTGGTCCACTCATCATGAAAGTTTCACACAGTGTAAACAGCCAGCAGCTGCTGTTTTCAACAGATGCATAAAAGTAAAAACCGACCAAAATGGAGATGCATGTTTTCATTGGACAGTGCCGATATGCTTTATAAACACAGGATTTATAGGCAGTGTTACCAAAATTATTACTGCAGTACACCAGGAGAGAAATAAATTAACTCAGTGAGTTACATTGCCTTCGGTTATATTACGGTATGTTTACTGTATTCATCATGAGTGATTTTTGTTTGTATTTTTAAGAACTTCGGTTTGTGGTGACCCCATATTAATTATTTCATCAGAACAGCCATAAAAACAGATCCCGATGCTCACAGACTCTTTAAGTACATGACTTATTTGCATCCTGTCTTTATTACACAATTCAGTGATGTGATACTGTTTAAGAAATGGAAAGTTGTGCAACGTAATATGTACATGCACCCACATAGTAGGGGTGTCGACATTGCTGATAACTTGGTCCAAAAATATAAAAATATATCACCGATTTACGCAACTATTTTAGACGCGTATGACTGTACGCTTCCATACAACAAATTCAGCAACTTCCCACACTATGGCCCAAATGCAGTCACTCCTGTTAGCCAATCATTAATAACATCTGCTTTGGAACATGTACAGCAGCCGTTCTGAAGAGAACTCCTTCACACCAGCCCATAAGAGCTAAAGAGACTTCTTAGTGAGGAACAGAAGGTTGGGTTCTAGCTTTACTGGCAGATACAGTGAGTGGCAGGTTACTTCCATCCTGAGCGTTTCATACACTGCGGTTCATAAGAACAAGGTCAAGCAGCAAACACACAGGACAACACAGCTACAGACTGGCAGAGGGCCAAACCCCCTCTCTACTGACCGTGATGAGCGCCACCTCATCCCAATGTCCCTTAACCACCGTAAGATGACCTCACATGACCTACAGAGAGACTGGCCAGCGGTGGCTGGGGTGAACCGCACAGCGAGCATGGTTCTAAAAACAGGCTTCTGGAGGTCATTAGTGATTTTCTAAATACACAGATCTAATACAATATCTGATCTGGAGTTTGGGAGACATGGTTCCAGTAGAGTAGAGAATAAAACAGAACCAACACAAACCCAGAACCTGTACACCTAGAGACACTGATCAGTTTCAGGTGGTCTCTTTATTTTGTTCCAGAGCTGTATAGATATATATTTATTGCTTATTTGTGCAGATAACAGTGCAAATGAAGACATGCACTACTGAAATAAATGCATAAATAAATAAATAATCAGGCGATTATTAGCCAGATGCACTAAAAATTGGATTCAGAAACTGCGCGTTGCTTCCTTCAGAAAGACTGAGCTGTGAAAGAAGAGCCGTCTTGTTTATTTACGGCCAGCAGTGCTGTGTTTAATGTGCGGTTTGTAGCCACGTGATCTTACTAACTAGCAGTGTTGCCTACAGACCCAGCAGATTTACAGTAGAGGTGTTTTAGGGAGGCATTTGTTGCTAAAATATTCTGCCAGGCACGGATTTAAGGAGGTACGGTCAAATGCCAAAGTTGGAATCCCCCCGTTATATACCCCCAGCGTTTTGTCTTTCTGAATGGAAGTGGAGCCAGGTTATCTCTACAGCAGGGGGTCCTCAGCACCTCAAGAACTTCTCCATCAGCTGGCTGGCTCACGGTCTGTTTTGGCTGTGTGGTCTCAAATGGACGATGCTTATTCAGTCTAGTTCAGCGTTAAATTGCACATTGATTAAAGTAATATTGATGTTAATTTTGATGATTTATGGTGTAATTATGTGATTTCATCAGCTGTAGAATCTGAATCTCCAGGTCACAGAGCGATGTACCCCTCACAGCACGGCTTCACTCTGTATACCAGACATAGCACGGTGCCCACGTTACGATCCTAGTAAGGGTCCAGGAGGGCAGGAGACTGTTTGCAGCTGCCCTGGGAAGCATAGCGTTAGCAGGACGTTCGTTATGTACACATTTTTACCAGGCAATATAAGAAACAGTACATATAGATGAGACGTTTGTTTGTTGGGGTGTTTCAGGTTGGTTCGAGTCTGGCGGAGGGTGGCTGGTGATTTAATGCTGGAGCAGAGCAGAGGGCTGTTTTTAGCTGATGGCGCTGGACAGGCTGTGTCTCTTCTTGCTGTGTTTGGCTCTATGTTTAGCAATCAATCAACAAATCAATCAGCCTTTATTTTTACTCAGAAACGCGTGAGGGTGACCCACATTGTTAGCTCAGCCGAGCATTACAACAGGTTAAAATGGAACTTAATCTGATTAAACTAAAATAAAGCAAATGGACAATAAATAAAATCAAATAAGATAAATAATATAAGAGTTCAGAGAATAGTTCAGATTTAATTAAGACAGGAAAAATTAAAATAAATTAAAATAAATTAAAGCCTAAATAATAAACCAGTTATTAGCTAGTATTTTTAATTAAATAAAATGTTATAAAAAGTGATTAAAAATAAATAAATAAAACATAATAGAGCTAATATTAAAATAAAATAATTAGGGGGGGAGTAAAAACTATAATGAGAAAATACTAAAACATACTATGGTGCATTTTAAGCGTAACAAATTAGTCTAGCAGCTAAAAATAGCACTGCATTATAAACTGTACCTTGAGTCTTTTCATAAGAGCTCCAACTATTACAGTGTTTTACAGTTTACCTGTATTAATTACAAAGTTTATACAATTAGTAGAAATTAAATGCAATTAAATTAAATTAAATTAAATTTATTCATTCTCAAAATTAAAACCCAAACCTTCCCCACCTCTACCTGTGACCAGCCCTAAAACACATTAATAAAACACTGAAGCTCATCCAGCATGTACCAATGTGTGTGTTTTCAGAGGACAGCATGGTGAAGGCCAGGTGAAGGACATGCCTACTCCGACAGCTGTGCTGATCTCCTGTGCAGACCAGTGAGGGCTCAGCCTGGTCTGGGCTAACTCTGGCCTGAGATGGTCTGGAAGTGGACTTTTGCTGGGGCATATCTCTAACTCTTGAGCTTTGTTCTGGGGACTGAAGGAGAGAGAGAGAGAGAGAGAGAGAGGAAGGAAGGATAGAAGAAAGAGAGAGCGACACCAGGGAGCGGGTTACTCTGAGGTGACGAGGAAGAGGAAGAGGAAGGAGAGCAGCAAAGACGCTTTTCTCTAACAAGAGGATTATTCCACACGCGAGCCGTGGAGGGGGCAGGCTGGTGCCGAGCCCCAGACGGACTGAGCATGCTTCCTCCACCTCTTCCCAGATGTGCGCACACGCCATCACGAAGGAGCTGACTGGACTTTGCAAAGCCGAGGTTGGCATACTGAAAAAGGGTCTAGGAGGAATCGCTCTCGCTGCTCTCTAGGTTTTTTTCCTGATTGGCTGGACTTTTCTGCGTACATCTCTCTCTCTCTCTCTCTCTGTCTCTCTTTCTCTTTCTCTTTCTCTCTCTCTCTCTCTCTCTTTATGTTAGAGGAAAATCTTGTGGCTTCCTGTTCTCTTTCCTGCCCGGAACCAAGCGCACACACACACACCGTGTTTTACATGTGTGTGTGTGTGTGTGTGTATGTGTGTGTGTGTGTGTGTGTGTGTACCTAATATTGCTCAATAGCCCCCCTGTACCTCGCAGCCAGCCTGCTTCTACTCCCCGAGTTCCGAGTCCCTCTCAGCGCAGGCTTCACCTTGACAATGCACACTTTTAATGCCTAGATGCCTCTTTCTCTGTCCAATGAACTTTTCAGCGATGCATCAGGCCCCCATGCAGCAGGCATATGGCGAGCCCGCCCCCCAGGGGGCTCCTGGACCACGGGGGCAGGAGGGGAACGGCCTGATGCAAGGCTGTGAGAGACTGGATTAAGTGTGGGATTGTGAGCGGCGCTCTGTGATCCAAAGCAAACAGAGTTACTGAGTGACTGAAAACTGACCTGGTCAGAAGCCATCCTCTTTCCTTGTTTCGCTATAACGGCACCCTGTTACTGTACTGGGCACCCTTCCACTCTTCACGTGCACAGCTATAGAGATGAATTGATTTTTTTAGAGCAGTATACTTGAATGATACAATGCATTTTATGTCAATACTTGACCTTCCTGCAGTGAGTATGAGTGAATGAGTGTCGGGTGTGTGTGCGTGCGCGTAGCGTCTCAATAGCTAATCCAAAAGAGTGCTACTAGTTTCCTAAGGTAGTTTCGTAACAGACACTGCACTAATTTTTAGCTACAGTAGATGAGTCTTTTAGGCGATGTTTATCATGATTCATTTATTTTGGAACTGTTGTTCCCCCCTCCCTCCTCCACCTCCTCCTCCGCTTTTCCACTTACATTTCTGGGTCGCGAAGATGTCCGTGAATAATTTCAGAGGCGCGGTGGCACCGTTCAATCCCTTGCACCTTCTTCTCTGTCAGAAGCAGAACGGACTTTCTCTCCTAGCCGAAGTTCTGACGGTTCTGTCCATTCCTGTATTGGGTGGAGAGAGAGGAGTAAGTAAGGTAGAAGAGAGGATGAAAGGAGAAGACCAGGAGTGGCTCTCTGTGTCTCTAATGCGCACAGCCTGTAAACGTATTAATGCCCACAGCACGTGGCTCATCAGCCAGCATGTGGCACATCAGCCAGTGATGCACGTTGCTATGTTTTGGTCTCGGCTGGTAAACTCAGTCGCTGTCAGCTCGGCCCAGCCGAATGAGTGGGGGGCAGAGATGCCCGGCATCAAGCTGGCCCCTACGAAAGGTGCGACACGTACTTATCGTTTCCAGGAAGCCCACCGCTCAGTCTAAATGAAGGAAGGCTCCAAGCCAGGCTGAAAAGTCAAAGCTCCACTAGACGTCTACGATGTCAACCATTGCGCTTTTTACTAAGTTGACTGACGCTTTTGTTTTTGCCCCGTCCCCCAACGCACTCACCCATATTTTCCCTCTCCAATGATGTCTGTGAATTTCTAAATTTGTAAAGTAATAAGTTTTTTTTTAAAGCTATAGGATACTGTACCTTTTTATCCCTGAATTGTGTCGTGTGCTTATGGGCGTGGTTTTTTGCTGGCCTTTTTCTCTTTGTAATAATGTTTAGTTGTAAACCTCACCATGAGGTCCTCTCTACTGGATGAAGACTATTGTCAGAAGCTCAAATACAAAAGAATATATATATATATATATGTCTATAGATATAAATACATATATATATACCTATGCTTACCTGTTAAGCCAATGAGCACTGAGAAATAATGCACCGCTTCTAGAGGAATAGTCCCTGCTTTTGGGAGTGCACACGTGAGGCAACCTGCATTGCCACGTTTGGCTAGTGTCTAATGAGCACAGTAAGGTTTGTGTGTGTGTGTGTATGTGAGTCTGCGAAATGATGAATGTCCCCCCTGTTCTTCACACATGTGAGCGTTCGCTCCACGCCAAGGGATTTCACCTCATTGTATTCGAAGAGAACGTTTGACTTGAACTGTGGCGTTCTGTGGGGAACGCTGGCCTGTCGAGATCGCTCAGTCGGGACCCGATCACTTCTGTTACCTCTGAAGTGTTGACCTCTGCCACGCTTGCTTCGAAACGCTAAAACGTTACTGTTTGGATTGAGATTCGACTCGTTCAGTAAACCTTATTAAGATAATCGATCTGATTGATTCATTCTAGTCAAATTGTTCGCAGACTCTGACCCAAAATTCTCCCGCTGACCAGCATTTCCAAACGGAGGTGCTGCTCAATCCTTGGGCCAGGTCCGAACGTTTTTCCCGAAATGTTTCTCGATCAAGTTTTTCTCTGTGAAATGTCTTCCCACGTGTCGTGCGCGCCCCTAGCGATGCGCCAGATAAGTTCTTCCCAGCAAGTAAGAACGGTAGAAGGAAGAGAGCGTACGGTGCTGCACATGGGTTTATTTATTTTCCCAGACGTTTGCCAAAGAAAAGGGAACGCTGTCTCTTTTAAAGAAATTCGATGGTGCGGAAAGCCAGACAGACCGGGTGAGCTGAGTCCAGTCAGCGCGTCTGTTTTCAGGTAATAACTGCATTATATTAGCACAACTGATTCTATATTTCTGATGGATTTCCTTCGCCTCTACCTGCAGTTTTGGCACGGGAGCGTTTTTAAAAAATGCCTATTTTAGAAAAAAAGGATATTTGCACCTTAAACCCAAACCAAAATGCCCCATTCTGAACGAAATCCCCAACCCCCACCCCCTTAACTCGCACCCCTGCATCCCTCATGAAATTCGCCCTGCTCCTCTGTCTGGAGGGAAGTTGTCCCAAAAAAAAAAATGTCATTATACAATAATGCCTTGAACGAAGATGCGCGTATCCTCTGCATGACGCATAGATGAGGTTTGGTCCCATTCCCAGTCCATTTAAATGTCATTCCCCTCTCTTTTCTATATATACTGTAGAAGATGCCTCTATGAATCTCAAGTTCCTATATTAGCTACCGAGCTTATGGTATATAATACCCTTTTGTGCTAGAGTTGTCTCTTGAATGTAATGGATTTTTGTACCTGTATTTTTCTAATTCCAATTCCAGTCTTTCTGTACGGGATGGCTTTGTATTGTGGAGGAGTTTTAGGGCTGCTTCCAACAGCGAAACAGTTTATAATGATTTCCAGTCATCGTCCGGGGGCCAGATCCCGAGCTCCTCCGTCGAGAGAGCTTCATAGCCTCATCACCGCATCTCGCCTCTCTGGTCTGAAAACTAAGAGCAGCAGAATCATGATTCCATCCCATAATCAGACATCCAAGTCAATCACCTATGTTGAAGATATAGAGAAACCAGGGAAATCAACTGCAGCAATCACAAAGTTGCCAAACCCTCTTACGAGCTTCTTGTTTTGGTCGTGTTCTGTCGTTGCTCTCCATCTTTCCAGCCGTGTCTCAGTCCGGGATTTATGTACCTGTTTGAAACGGCGGCACCTTTTTTTCTGCTCTACATGAGAATGTATGTCTGTTGGCTTTTTTTGAAGCAGTCTCGTTGAAGGGTTACTCCTCCGTCTCCCCTCGAGAGTCCGTACAATGTGTGCTTGACCCGATTAGTGTCACTCGTACTGTATGATGCCATGCTTGGAACTTGATTGTTACAGCCCAGTTGTTGATGCAGCCTTGCCTTACTGAAACCCTGCGTAGAAAGGGGTCCCTTTGCCATTGCCCTTCTCGATGAGTCCTACGTCATAACACTGTCTGCTGACGCAAATATTATTCCTTTAACACGTATTAAAGTAACATATACATCCACCTGCCTGTCTGCTCTCCTGTTTTGTCTGCTCAAATGTATATGTACTAGATGTATATACACTGACGTACCAAAAGTCAATTGATGATGAATGATGTAAGTTGATGGCTTGGGAACATCCACACCTGTAGTTATGAGTTGTTATCTTGTGAGTGAGGTTGAACCCAGAATTGCGTGCCCATGGCAAGGTGCAGTGAATTATCGGCCTCCACTGGGCCATCATGTTGGGCAGACGTGCCAGCCACACCATTCGTCAGAACTCTATGGACTGCTCCTCAAACCAGTTCTAGATACCTCCGGCCCCAAGCCCTGGTGCAATATCCTGCTGGAATGTCCATCATTGTCAGGGTACATGAAGTCTATGAAGGGCTGCAAATGGTCACCAAGCAGTGAAACGCAGCGGGCACCAGTCAATGACCTGCTTAGCTGGACCCAACCCATACCATGAGAACACACCCGACACCAGTATGGAACTACCACCAGCCTGCACAGTGCCCTGTTGATACCTGGGGTCCATAGCGTCATGTGGTGTGTTCCATACACTAACCCTACCATCAGCCCGAAAGAACTGGAACCCTGACTTAGCTGACCACACCACATGTTGCCAGTCCTCTTGGGTCTGGTTAGCAACCTCATGAGCTGGAGCTGTGCCTGGTGTCATGGTGGTACTGTGGTGGGTCTTCTACACCCATAACCCATAGAAGCTTAAGAACTCTCCATTGTGGGATGTGTGTGGGACCACTTGCCAGATTTCAGTCGCTTGTCTGTTTGCACTAGCCAGATGCCTCCCGTCATGATCATTTAGCACTTGTGGGCCCATGCCACCTCGCTGTCCACTGTAGGTGGCAATGCTTTCTATGATGTATTCCTGGAACCGATGGGACATTCCACTTCGACATAGGAATGTTAAATGCCCGCACACCTTCAGAATGGAATGTCCCATCGGCTGGCGCCCACTGTCATGCCTTGGATAATCCATGTCGCCTTGCCCTGAGCACGCTTGCCAGAGTTCGGCCTCACTCACAAGGTAACCTATACAGGTGTGGACGTTCCCAAGTCATCCCCTGAGGTAACAGCACCTCATAATCAGTCTCAATGCTGTCCCATGACGCGTGGTAAAAGCTAGATGTTAGTCAAGCTAGATTAACCAGACAGAGGAAGTAGCAATAAACGAGATCATAGTTCGAGACCGTCCTTCACTGCTGAGGCTGGTGATTGTGGTAAGTGTTGTGATGGATGGTTTGTTTCTCAAAAGCCGAAGGCCTGTTCAGAAACGGACCCCCACTAGGAAAGTGAAAAATGTCTGTGGTGTGTGAGAACAGTAGTGACAGGTCACATGACACAAAGAAAGCCTTGCAAAGTGGGCGACTATCAACATTTTCTTGCTGCTTAGCACAGTGAAGATGCATGTAGTGTTCAAAATGAGGGGCTCTCCACCACTGATCCTTATCACCGTTCTTGCAGCTCTTAGATCTTTTAGTATACTTGCAGGTAAGTTTTGCATTTGTTAGTAAGTCAACAATCAAGGGCGTTTCCATTCTCTCAATGCACATATACTGTGCAAAAGTTAAAGGCAGTTATTTCTGGTATGTTTGTATGTGTGTCTGTGTATACACACAAACCTGTGATTGTGGGCAGCCTGTATTATATCATCACTGTCCTATGAAAAACATGTATCTCCATTTTTTTTAATTTCTTACCTACATGTTTTGAGGATGGTAGCTGCCGTTCACATTGTGTGGATATGTTTGGATGAATGGACAAGCCGAGACGCTCCTGAGTGCCGAGATGAAAGCCGCTTTACAGTACAGAAGGCTTTTACTATCTCCTGTAAAGCTATCATTTCGGAGATACTCGTTTTCCTTTAGGCAGCGACAATATGCTCTTATCATCCACCATCTGGTTTGACTCATACAATATGTTATTAAACTAATTCAGAAGTGCTGCCGAGAACATTTAACATAAATGAGTGATGGATGGTGGCGCAGGGAAAACAAGACTGAATCTGTATTTTTTATGTTGGGGTTTTTTTTGTCTAGCTTACAAAATCTGCTTTTTTGGAAACGAAAAATTCTTGTTAGTTACATTTAGTTGCATTAGCCAGTGATGTATTAGCCGGAGTAGTTAGATTTTATATACAGGGGAATTAAACAATGAAAAGTAATTTTATACATATATATATACGTACACACACACACACACACACATATATATATATATATGTGTGTGTGTGTGTGTGTGTGTGTGTGTGTGTGTGTACACTTTAAAATGAAATGAAACGAAGCAGTTTATTAGTGTGGATACCAGATAATTTCCTGACCTACACTGAATTACTCTTTACTGCAGGTGCCCAGAAGGTTATTACAGCATCCAGAGGAGATACTGTCGTCCTGCCGTGCCCTTCACTGTTTCATTACAGTAACCAAGTTAGTGTTGATTGGAAGAAGGATGGAGGGTCAGGTTTATGTAAATATCGTACTATAAATAATACGACTACTCACCATAACTGCAAACCTCGGTACGGAGTAAATACAGACCCTGTGGGACTGGTTATAACAGATGTGACACGCAGCGACGCTGGTGTTTATAACTGTACCATGTTAAGGCTGGTACCCGCACCAGTAGAAGATAACTCTTCACTCCTGATTCTTCATGTTAACGGTGATTATACTCTTTTGTAGTTTCTTTGATTGTGTACAATACAGTACATCTCCAAAACTGTGTAGACGCCTGCTCCTCTCATGTGTCCTTTCTAGACATTGAACATGGTGACCTTAGGCTTGTGTGCAGCTTCTGTTCTATTGACTGAGCCAAAAAGCAGAATTTACTATTTACAACAGTTATCTAGATACTTTTGGACATACACATGTACATTGTAACATTAAACACTGACTTTACATTCACTCACTATGTTTGCCAGTAAGCTGCCCAACGCTCTGAACATTTTTAAAGGAGAGCTTTCAATTTCCTGCAGGTCTTTTTGTTTTTAGACATACTATTTTGTGATTAGCCTTCTAAAGGTTGCCAGGTTCTCTGTACAATGTGTGACTAAAGTAATGTCCGCTACCGCTAACTGAATTCAGTCCCACTAGATCTTACAGTGCAGCAGACGAACAGCAGTAACCTCACCTGTGTGGAACTGCACTGTTCTCTGGAGGGTCTGAGTCAGGAGCAGGTGAACTTCACATGGACCAGAGGCTCTAAGCAGCTTCTTCACCAGAACAGCTCCAGCAGCATGAGCAGCACACTGGAACTCTGCAAGCCAGACTGGAGACATGGAGACACAGTCACCTGCAGCGCCAGCTACTCCAGCAGCCACACAGTCTACAGCAAGAACATCACACTGAAATCTACAGATAACGGTGGGTCATTTCACTTATCACTGAGATCAGGGTCCTGATAGACACTCCAGGCATGATCTACTCAGGCTGTACCGGTTTGGAAAAGTTTGGACTGTAAATGTGCAAGCACTGTTTCTATATAAGCCTCCAGTATTTAATATCTCTGCTGTCCACAAAGGCCCATTCGGGGTCAGAATTGTCATTGTTTTATTTTTAAAAGGATATATAATAAACAGTGGAAACACCGTTTTAGCTAGAACTAATAACTAATAACAAATATTAACATTATTCATTCAGAAACGTTTGATGCATTACAGATAATACACTGTTCCCTCAAAATCATAGCATTTATATCCAACTTAATCCTTAACTGTAGTCTTAATGTTCTGTATACTGTACTGTACCAATAATAATAACAATAATAATTATTATTTTTATTTTTATTATTGTTGTTATTATTATTATTGTTATATATTGTATGGTGCTTTTTAAGGACACAAAGACATTTACAAAGATAGTTGTTAGTTCATATAAGTACATGAGCACCAGACAACAAAGAAAGAGTGCAGAAAGAACCGCTCTTCTTATAACACACCTAATACTTAATTTGCTAGTATCATTAGTATCATACTAGTATAATACTAATAATAATATTTAATACTAAAATTATCAGACTAATAATAATATATAATACTTAGTACTAGTAATACTGTAATACTAATAATATACACTCCTGGCAAAAAAAGGTCACCCAGTTTAATATTTATTTGGAGCGTCTTTAGCTTTGATCACGGCAGGCGTTTGTCACAACATCTATTTCTGTACAGAGCTTCATTTAATTTTATAATATATAAAAAATAGATATAATACAACATAATAATGAAAATACTTTATATGAATAATATTATACTAATAATAATCTATAATTACTTATAATATTGTAATACTAATAATATATAATACTTAATACTAATAATATTACAATACTAATAATATATTATACTTAATACTAATAGTATTGCAATACTAATAATATATCATACTAATATATCATACTTAATACTAATAATGTTACAATACTAATAATATATTATACTTGATATGAATAATATTAACATACCTGTCAATTGTCTTCTCTACAAAAGTACAGTTCTTATCATCATCATCATCATTATCATTAATAACATTATTAGTAGTAGTAGTAGTACTAGTACAGTACCTTTTTCTCATTCCTGGATTTTTTTTTAACTCACTAGGCCTAAGATGTACAGAGAATGACTACTGGTCCCCATAAACCTTCTGTGGTCAGGACAATGATGTTCTAATGAGAACATCGGCGATACATTCAGTGCTGAGTAGACTTCAAGTAGACTTCTGGAAATGTGAGAACAAAAGATGTTTGTAGAATTTGGAACTCTGGAACTTTCTAGAACTGTCTGGGACTGTCCAGTAGTCTACATAGCAGTATAAGTACAGGTGTGTTAAACAGGCAGCTCAGGTGACGCTCCAGCTGAGTGAGTGGATAGCGGATACAGGGCTACAGGTCATTTAGAGGCATCAAGAGGCTGCAGCATCCGGCAGACGCCTTCTACTCGGTCTGCATCATATGGTAACAGTAGCTGATACAAAATGAACAATCTTCAAACTGTAGGATATGAAAAGGTGAATATAAGGAGGGATGTAAACGAGGCAGTGTTTACAGAACTTCACACCTTCAAATATCACATAGTCTTAGAGTGTAAGAGAACTATGTGTGTGTGAGGCATTATTACACAAGAAAGCTGTAGAACAGACTACGGGAGAGCGTATCTGCCACTTGAAGAAAAAAAAGCCATACAATCTCGTATTTATGACTTACTATCTCAATTATGACTTATTATCTCATAATTATGACTTTCTCTTAATCATGACTTACTATCACATAATTATGACTTAGCAACTTGTAATTATGGCTTTCTCATAATCAGGGTTTACTATTTCAATTATGACTTACTATCTCATAATTATGACCTACAATCTCAATTACAATTTACTATCTCATAATTGATGTACTATCTCATAATTATGACTCACTATATTAATTATGACTTACTATCTCATAATTATTACTATATGGCCTTTTTTCTTTTAGTGGCAGAAATGGGCTTCCATAACAGACAGAAATGACAGATATTAGATTTCCTATCCTGGTGTATTTAAAAGCTCATTGTGAAAGGTAAACGCAAAACTGGGCTCTGTGAATCCTCCTCACCCGTTTAACACTGTATGCATGAAACGAGGTCAAACAGCCGCTTGATTCTGGTTGACATCGGGGGTGTCTTTCAGAATCTGCTTATAAATGCCATGTAACGGGTAGTGACCTCTCTGTTTTCACCCTCTGCTGCACACACTGTGAGGGTGCAGGATTAAAAACGATTTCACATCATTTCTCAGTTTATTTGGGGGCACTCAATAAAACCTATACACAGTCGAGTCACTTTACTATGACCACTTCCTACTTTCGACAGCGGAGCGTGTAGCTCATGAAGGAGGTCACGTTTCTGTGGCATTCTCTAGGCCCACTCATGAACACACTATGAATCTGTCCTCGCAGATCACATACACCCATACATGCTGATTGTCCTCCCTGGGGTGCATGGGATCTCCCAGCAAAACAATCCCACATGCCACACAGCTAGAAATATCCAGCACTGGTTGGAAGATCATGATCAAGACTTCCAAGTACCACCCTGGCCTTCTAATCCCCCAGACTTGAACACAACTGAGCATCTGTGGGTCCACCTTGATGGTCGTGTTCACTCTATGGATCCTACCCCCATGCTTCCTTCAGCAGCTGTGGGATAGACTGCAGTCAGCATGGCTCCAGATACCTGTGACAACATACCAGGACCCTACTGAGTCACTCCCAGCCCGCCTGTGCTCTAGACGGTGGTTACTCTGGATATTGGCTGGGTATTGGTTATAACAATGTGACTCTGGGTTCCAACATATGTTTTTTGTGGCAACAGTGGTATAGAATCATTCAGAACATAATAACACCAGAGAGAGCAATATAAAACCATATATACCATAAACATTATATACATCTGAGCCAAACAGAGCTCCAGACCAGAACAGAGCCGCTACAGCAAGGCAGACAGACAGCAGATTCTCAGCTTACACATGCACACACACACTCTCGCACACACGCCTTTTCTCTCTTACGCTCTCTCTCTGAGTGTGCCCACATCTTTATTAAAGAGACACGAACCCCAATGCTTTACGAAAACCGTGTTACCAAAACAACTAGTGAGGAGTGAGGCGCTCTGTGTGAACGGGTTGATATTGCTAATATATTCATATTGTGCTTTGTTGGTGTGCCGTGTACAGTATTCAGCCTTTGTATTTAAAATGTTTTTTGTTTGTTTTTTAAATTTTTTATTTTGTTGAAGCCATTTAAATCTAATACATAAATATGTGTTTAGTGTTTTCCCCTTATTTTATACATATTGTGCTTTGTTGTATTCAGCCTAATTCAGCAATCAGCCTCAGACTAATTAATAAAATCTGGCCAAAACCGAAACAAAGTATAAAATTAGTCTGAGGCCGAATACTGAACATGACATACCAGCAAAGCACTATGTGTATGTATGTATGTATATATATATATATATATATATATATATATATATATATATATATATATATATATATATATATATATGATATCATTTATAGTATTAGGGCCTCCTTTTGCAATTAATGAAGACTGGTCCTGCCACCAGGCCATGGGATCCCAGGTCATTTAGCCATGAGGACCTCCCACACTAAAATGACAGGTGTTTCAGTTGTCACCCATAATGCAT
The DNA here is from genome assembly GCA_024036415.1 of Prochilodus magdalenae. Lineage (NCBI taxonomy): Eukaryota > Metazoa > Chordata > Actinopteri > Characiformes > Prochilodontidae > Prochilodus > Prochilodus magdalenae. The sequence goes on along the minus strand of JAMWET010002787.1, from coordinate 57,431 downwards.
TGTCCAACCTGCTAACCCTCACACTCTATATATATATATATAATACCAGGCTGGTCCATTTATGTCAACAAATTATTAAGGAAAAATAAAGAGAAACACGTAACATATTTATGTATTAGATTTAAATGGCTTGGATTCAGGTGTTGTCATATAATGTGCTTCACGTAATGAGATGTAGAATTTACTCCATGTGAAACTTCAGCAAGCTGTTCTCTTGTTTAAGCAGTTTCATGCAGGCGGCTGCAGACTTTATGCTCACTTCAGAGTTTTAAATGGTGTGAGCTAACCTACAGAAACCCCTCTGACCTAAAAGCCTCTCTCGTTTTGCAATGTCTGGTTAATAGTTGAGATGCCCGGTTTTTGTTTATGTGACTTTGTTTTTAATGTCACGTTACAGGCATGTGGGTTTGTAGGGTTGGGTATGTGGGTTTCTTGGGGCATGTTTTCCGTCTGCAGACGTGTCTGATGCATGCATGTTTTCTGTTTGCCTAGTTTCGGAATGCCCACACTGCTGTTCAGCTATCCACATGTGCCAAATCAGCTTCATCACCATCATGACATTCGTGTGGATGCTGCAGGGCATCTGTTTCCGTAAGACTGAAACTATAATTACTCTTTCTATTTACTCACCCACTCACTTCTAGACCCATTCACCTGTAGACAGTCTACAGCACCAAACTATAATAAGTATTTTCGCAGAACTACAACATGCAGCGATCAGCCACAACCTTAAACCACCTGCTAGTATCTACACAGAGTCTCCACTGTATCAGCTCCACTGACCATACAGGAGCACTCTGTATTCTACAGTTCCAGGCTGTAGTCCATCTGTTTCCTGTTGTTTACTTATTACCCTGTTCCTTAATGGCCAAGACCCCCACAGGACCACCACAGAGCAGGTATTATGTGGGTGGTGGATCATTCTCAGCACTGCAGTGACACTGCATGATACAGTGGAGACTGTATGTAGGTACAAGCAGGTGGTTTAATATTGTGGCTGATTGCTGTGTGCTCAATAGAAAATCCCCTTTTAACCACCCAGGTGCTCTGGGTTTAACCCTGGACATGCTGAGCAACAGAGCTAACTCAGTATCTTTGTTCATTTAGTTCTTCAGAGGGGGAAAAAGAAGCAAACCCGCATATGACCTTGAAGGCTGACTGTGTTGGTATGAGAAGTGTTAACCACATCCTGCTGGTGAGGGGTTCTGGTGTTCGAGTCACAACCAACAGACCCTCTGTTTAAAACTGTGAGCAGATGTTTGCTGATTGGAATCAGAGGAAGAATAAACAGTGATATGTTTATAACATTATAACTGTATAACTTTAATTTGATCTATTCTAAATTTGAAATTTTTACAATATTTTATGTACACTAAATTAAAAAATTACATGAGATCTGCAGTACTGTGCAGTGTGGGGATGGACAGTGTAAAATGTTAAAGTGTAAAATGTCCAAAAGTTAATGTGCAACAACAGAAGAGATGCTGTTCTAAATGTAAATACAAACTGACTGGGATGAGGTGCAAATCATTTGAACCCTCTATTGAAATAAAGGTAGTACAATGACAACATTTATTCATTCATTCATTCATTTATTATTTCATTCTTTCATCGTCTAAGCTGCTTATCCTTCTGGGTCATGGGGCTGGCCAGAGTGTATCCCAGTGCACACTGGGCACATGGCAAGACAAACCCTGGACAGGCCACCAGTCCATCCCAGGGCAGATACACAGATATACACATCCACACACACTCTCACCTAGGGATCAAAAGGACCTCAGACCCCCTGGGCGGGAATCTACCCCTGGCCCGAACCCTAGACAGCGCACCCACTGCTCCACTGTACTAAACCTGTTAAATCTGAGAATATATATACTGTCTATATATGGAAATATCAGAGAATAAAAGCGGAACGTCTGAGCTGTCGCCTCATATTCATCTTTTGATTTTAAACTCGGATGTCTTCAGTGTACAACAACATTGAAACATGTGGTCCTGTTGTCCCAGTATGTTTGGAGGAGATCCTTCATTGGGGCTATGGGGCCCGGTGCACTCTGGTAGGTAGCTAACACTAAGGCATCACACTTACTGAGTTACTGTACACCAACACACTACTTACAGTACACTAACGCATTACACTTACTGAGTTACTGTACACCAACACACTACTTACAGCACACTAACACATTACACTTACTGAGTTACTGTACACCAACACACTACTTACAGCACACTAACACATTACACTTACTGAGTTACTGTACACCAACACGCTACTTACAGTACACTAACACATTACACTTACTGAGTTACTGTACACCAACACGCTACTTACAGTACACTAACGCATTACACTTACTGAGTTACTGTACACCAACACGCTACTTACAGTACACTAACACATTACACTTACTGAGTTACTGTACACCAACACACTACTTACAGCACACTAACACATTACACTTACTGAGTTACTGTACACCAACACGCTACTTACAGCACACTAACGCATTACACTTACTGAGTTACTGTACACCAACACGCTACTTACAGCACACTAACGCATTATACTTACTGAGTTACTGTACACCGACACGCTACTTACAGCACACTAACGCATTACACTTACTGAGTTACTGTACACCAACACACTACTTACAGCACACTAACACATTACACTTACTGAGTTACTGTACACCAACACGCTACTTACAGCACACTAACGCATTACACTTACTGAGTTACTGTACACCAACACGCTACTTACAGCACACTAACGCATTACACTTACTGAGTTACTGTACACCAACACGCTACTTACAGCACACTAACGCATTACACTTACTGAATTACTGTACACCGACACACTACTTACAGGACACTAACGCATTACACTTACTGAGTTACTGTACACCAACACACTACTTACAGCACACTAACGCATTACACTTACTGAATTACTGTACACCGACACACTACTTACAGCACACTAACGCATTACACTTACTGAATTACTGTACACCGACACACTACTTACAGCACACTAACGCATTACACTTACCGAGTTACTGTACACCGACACAGTACTTACAGCACACTAACACATTACACTTACTGAGTTACTGTACACCAACACACTACTTACAGCACACTAACGCATTACACTTACTGAGATACTGTACACCAACACACTACTTACAGCACACTAACACATTACACTTACTGAGTTACTATCCAACACGGCTTTTCTCCATTTACTGTATAATACATTTCTAGAAATAAAAGTATACAGATAGTTTACTGAAAAATCCTGACATGAACTGAGCAAATCCCCTTTACACTAGTTTAATAGTTCCGCTCTGGCCTTGCTGAAGTGCAACCTTGACTGTGACTCAGAATTTTGGATTAGCATTTTTCATCGGAATCACTTGTTCCTGGTTTTGCTGCTAGTAAAAGCTGCTCATGTGGTTTGGTCAGTGTAGGTGTTTTTACACAGGATATTATGCAGCAGAGATATCTTTAATACTGACACACACACACACACTCTCACACACTCTCTCACACACACACACACTCTCACACACAGAAGTAAAGGGTCTGAGTACTGTGTGCTCGACATGTTCTCAGTTAAGCTTTCGTGTGTTCTTCCACTTATCCTTTTTTCTTCTACAAGTACAGGTAAGACTTCTCTCTACTACTGGCTTGTTTTCTCAAGTGTATTGAGGCTAACTGTTTTTAACAAGATGGCCCAGATGTGTGAATGCTCCTGAATGTTCATCATACCAATCAGTCACAATTTCAGCCTTGTGAATGGGGGAACTGTCATCTTGGAAAACCGGAATGGGAATGTTATATTCCTTGGTGAGATTATGAGCAAAAGGCAAAACCTGGCTGTCCACCAGCTCCGTGTAGGAACTCTGGTTTAAATGTATCATTGCCTCCACCAAAGAACCCATTTACACATAATTATTAGACCCCCAGAACATCACAGAGGGGACCCATTTAACCAATAGGAGCTGAATGTTTCTTTAAAGGTCTCCGAAAGTCGTTCTGTGCTCGTGCTGAACTCAGTGCTAGATAATGACGTTTATGTGAGAATGCTGACTGTGGTAAAGAGAGCGTGACATCTTTGGTTTTGGTCTGTAGACACTTCTTTACCTCACTCTGCACTACATCATGGGTTCCAATCCCAGTTCAGGTAACCTGTACCTGCAGGTTAGGCAGAATGTGGGTAGACACGGGTCATTAAGTTAATTTATGACATCACAGCACGTTGGATGAGGGCTGTGCAGCACTGCTGTAAACTCCTGAACCCACAAGTTGAATCAGGAGTGCTGGAAGGCACAGGACACTAAAAAATGCACAGTGTGAGGTCTCAAGGACCAGGACTGGGAACCCATGTGTAATACTCAACAGACGCTTCTTTAAAAAAATATTTTTTAACTATTAATTTGTAAAAAAAAAAAAAAAAAACATATAAACTACAACATATTAATTATACTATTGAATTGAGCAGTAAGTACATGCTCAAAAACATTCATATACCAAAGCACGTGATATTGCTGTGCTGCTATAACCATTTCTGAATCTGAATCCTTTAGCCCAGTTTCCCATCTAATACCTAGCATGCCTGATTGTAACTGCAGTAGATTAAACCGCATGTGCTGGCAATCAGTTATGACAAATCCATGCGATGGCTGAGAACATAGCGGTAAAGAAGATAGTAACTAGACTATTGAAAATGAATAATTTAATGTATATACATTTAATGTTAATGGTGTATTACTCACGTTTTGCACATTTACTGATCAGTGGTTTCAAATTGTTTACCTAAGGGCCTAAGTAATAATATAAGCATGTCTGCTGTATAAAACATGCTCTTTAGTATTGGATGTTTTTTATCTTCCCATTCTTTTACACTACACTGATCCATGTTTTCACTCTACAGGTGCCCTGGATGTTATTACAGCGTCCAGAGGAGATAATGTCACCCTACCGTGCTCTTCAGTATTTAATTACAGTAACCGTGTTAGTGTTGTGTGGAAGAAGGATGGAGAGTCAGGTTTATGTAAATATCGTACTGAAAATAATAAGACTTCTCACCATAACTGTAAACCTCGGTTCAGAGTAAATCCAGACCCTGTGGGACTGGTTATAACAAATGTAACAAGCAGCGACGCTGGTGTTTATAACTGTACCATGTTAAGGCTGGTACCCCCACCAGCAGAAGAAGACTCTTTACTCCTGATTCTTCATGTTAACGGTGATTATACTCTCAATCTTTTTTCTGTGTACAGCTAAATATAGCACTGTGCGATTCACCTTCTAAAGGTTGCCAGGTGCTCTGAACAATATGTGACTCATTAAAGTAATGTCCACTACCACCAACTGAATTCAGTCCTCCTTCAGTTCCACCAACTCTTATAGTGCAGCAGATGAACAGCAGTAACCTCACCTGTGTGGAACTGCTCTGTTCTCTGGAGGGTCTGAGTCCAGAGCAGGTGAACTTCACCTGGACCAGAGGCTCTAAGCAGTTTCTTCACCAGAACAGCCCCAGCAACATGAGCAGCATGCTGAAACTCTGCAAGCCAGACTGGAGACACGGAGACACAGTCACCTGCAGCGCCAGCTACTCCAGCAACCACACAGTCTACAGCAAGAGCATCACACTGAGATCTACAGATAACGGTGGGTCATTTCACTTATCACTGAGATCAGGGTCCTGATAGACACTCCAGGCGTGGTCTATTATTAAATTACTGTGCAAAGAAGATAACAAAATATTGAAAATATGTTGTAATAGATAACAGGCTGGACATTTTCACATATTCATTCACGCATCAGAAGTAGCTGCACCCAGAAGGAAGTGTGAGGTTACAGTGCTATTGGGAAAGAAGGTAAAGGTTAACAGGGTCAGACAGCATATCTGCAGTTAATTTATGTCATCTGTTTCTGTGAGGAAGACATTTTACAGACTGTTCAGATGTCTAGCTCCAGTAACCCTCACAGTGATAGGATTCTCTCTTTTTGTTTAGAATGGCAAATTTCACACTTTTACACCTTAAAAATTAGATTTTAATGGTTTAATCATGCAGACATTTCCAAAAATCAGTGGGATTTCCCATTAACTGGTGATGTTGTATAGCTTGGAGAATACAATTCCCCAGAATTCTGAATTATGTGTTGAAAAGTTGGTATTTCTAGGCAACATTAACCTATTCCATCAACTATGGTAACAATACCTGTGTGAGAACCTGAATTATTTGACGATAAACATGGACAAAAATGAATACTAATATTATTCACAGCGTATTTGGTCTGTATTTTTTGCAGCATCTGTTGCCTTTTGATTATCAAGAACGTTTTAGGATCATGTCTAATAATTATTCTCAATGTATGTTGATTTTTGTCTGTGGCAGAACATCCTTACACCTTTCCAACTATTTCTGCAATCATCTTTAGCATCTTCATCTTCACCGTCACATTTATATGGATGACGTATTGCATCTATTCACGTAAGGCACCAAACATACTTCCTCTCTCCTTTTACTCACTCGCTGTCTTCACTCGTACAGGACTATACTGGGAAGGTGTTAAAATGCTGTAGTAGTTTCAGTGATACATCAGTGCTATTAATGTTTTTAGTTTTAATGATATTTCACCCACGCCACATCCATGACTGTAATATAGCCGTGTTCTTAGAAATACACCATTTGGGGAACATGAGCGGATCACACGGGCCTACTGTGGAGAAAGTCAATCGCCCAGGTGATGCCTGGGTAGGCAGAATGACCCTACCTCTCCTCCCATCACCAAGCACAGTGTTAGCCAATATGGATGTCTGTTTGCTGATGCAACAAAACTGTAATAAGTGGATAACACCACTACCCACCAGGAAGCTCCCATGTGGGAGACTGGGGTTTGATTCCCAGTCTGGGTGACTATGCTGTGCTACACCAATAAGAGTCCTTGGGCAAGACGACTAACACTACATTGGCCTACCTGTAATATGATTTACCTTGTAAGTCGCTCTGGATAAGAGCATCAGCTAAATGCTGCAAATGTAAATTAGGGAAAAGTTAGGGTTCTCCTCCAAGCATGTTGAGTTTTTCATGTAGTGAAAAAGAGAAACATATCCCAGCTAGCTTAGTTGGACATGTGTTTTTCCCCAAACCAGTTGTTCAGTCCATTTACATGAAGCCATTAATCAGAAAACTACGAAAATTCAGATTTTCTGCAGTTATCAATTTACTGTGTACATGTAAACGCACTGGTTGGACAGAGTAACAGAATAAACTGCTAAAATCCTGTAACGATTAGTAAGCACATTCACTGAGCTCAGTCTATAAGTTTAGGTGTTTTCACAACTGAAATGTCTGTTTGGTTAAATATCTGCATATTACAATTAAGACTTTTGCTGTAAAACCAGCCACCACTGCCCACTGTCAGACTGCGGCCTACTGGTTAAAAACCACTGATCTGATCAACAGATCATGCTCTTGATTGTGATGCAATCTTTGTGAAAACAGAACCCCACCACTAATTGTAAGCTTCAGATAAAAAAAAAAAAGTTCAAACCCTGTCTGGCTGATTTTAACAGCGATGCTGGTGTTCAGTGTAAAAGCTGACACCTCCACAAGCAGTGGAGAACTTTTCAATCTTGATTCTTCAAGATCACAGTAATTAGAATCTTTCTGAATGTACTAGCTATTCAAAAGTTTTGACAGTTAATTTACACATGATATTTTGTGATCAGCTTTTCAGGGGTTGCCAGATGCACTGTACTATATATACGATTGCTTAAAATAATATCCAGTACCGCTAACTGGCGGATATGAGCTTCGTCATTTTTAAATTTGGCAGGTCAAATATAGCAAGCTTTTGGTAATTGAGTCATCTTGCAAATATAGTGGCATATAAACCAAACATTTCACTAATGAGGAATATGCACACTATAATCGGACACATTTGGTGAAAATCTGTGGTGTGTAACAAGTTATGGCCAATGTAAACATGACAACTCATCATATCTCAAACTATGACAACAGCTGCCCAGCCTCGACAGCAGTCTGCAGTCTTTGGTGACATTGACGTGGTGTTAAGGGCAGTTGACGCAACGGTCTGCTCTTTGCCGTCGTTGTAACGATTGTGCAGCTGTCCGCCATTGGTGTTGGCACTAACAGGATGACTCATGGAGGACATCACTGCTCGCTGAATGTCCCAATTGTGGCTGTTGGGTCAGTGAGCTACAGCGATAAGGCAAGCCATTGCTTACATGCACGGCCGAGGGTAAACTTGAGTCGTTTGCATGTCTCAGCAGCTTTTGGAGTGATGCTAAGATAAAGTTTCATTCCTGTTGGTTGACTCCTTCTGGATGTAAACTATTTGTACAAGCATTTGATGATGAGGATGTATCTATGGTGCTTCATGTGTCTCAGAGGACACTTGTGTTAGCCTTCAACCTTCTAGCATGGTAGCACTGTGTGTGAGGAACTAGATAAGACAGCGCTACATTATAGTATTCCTATTATTAGTCTTAGCTTGTGTTGTGATGGTATCACTAATGCTTCCCCATTGTGCTTTCCTTCATAAGTCATGACAGCACCCTTGTTGTGCTACACTGGCCTACTGCTGGCTATTTCGACACCACAGCATGATTCACCTATACAGCAGGAAAGGGAGTAACAAGTTAACAATGATAATGGTTTGATGGAAAATCCCCTTTTGACTGTAATCCTGGGGTCTGTAAGAGCTAATTCAGCATCTCTGTTTGTCGGATGATTTTTTCTGAGATACGAGCGGAGTCTAGATCAGAGCTCAAAAACTGTGTCACTGGTATGAGAAGTTTTACCCACATCCTGTAGGTAAGCAGCTGAGATGCTACACGTCCGAGTCACCACTTGCAGATGGGCCCTCAAACTGAAACCAGGCAGATGTTAGATGACCGGCGCGCCGAAGACCAGATCAAAAGACGGAGGACTGATACTTTTGCTGAGTTTTGACACTGGGAATTGCTGTTCTATCACACCACAGCCTGTAATACACGTATATGAAGTTAAACTCCTGTAAACTTCTATATAACTCAGTATGTCAAATGTATGTTTCCTGGTAATATGATTTCTCTTGTGATTTTAAAGTTCTCTAATGAACACATTAATATGTCATTCAATATTCTGTAATTAAAACTGTGCATTAAATTTGGTGATTGATTATCTGTGGAAAGTCTGTCCACTGTTATTTGATGTTAGTACAGTACAGGTCCACTACATGACATTAAAGGTTCCTACAGAACCTTTTAACAGAAGCTTCTTTAAAGAACCGTTCTTTTTAAATGACATTTTGGAGAGTGAAGAGAGCTTGTACGGGTTGGTTAAACCAATTACCCAAGTCCAAAACCATTTAGGCAACTTCATTTAGGAGCCAATTTCTCTGAAGCGGGTGGATGTTTCTTTTAGTCTTAAATTTAAAGGTTCTAAAAGTGTTCCTATGTGTGAACAACTATCAGAAAAACTTCCAAATGATGGTTCTTTAAACAACCTTTCATTGAAAATGACATGTCAGAGAGTGAAGAGAGTTTGTCAGGTTGGTTACACCAATTACGCAAGTCTAGAACCATTCAGGAAACTTCATTTTAGTAGCCCATTTCTCTGAAGCGTGTGGATTTTTTTTTTTGTCTTAAATTTAAAGGTTCTAAAAGAGTTCCTATGTGTGAACTACTATCAGAACAACTTCTCGTTCCCTAAATAACCTTTTAACTGATGGTTCTTTAAACGTTTCATTGAAAATGACATGTTAGAGAGTGAAGAGAGTTTGTAAGTTTGGTTATACCAATTACCCAACCATTTAGGAACCTTCATTTTAGTAGCCCATTTCTCTGAAGCAGGTGGATGTTGCTCTTAGTCTTAAATATAAAGGTGCTAAAAGAACTTCCTATGTGTGAACCACTAACAACGCTTCTTGTTTCCTAAAGAAACTTTCAACGGACACTTCTTTAAAGAACCATTCTTTTTTAATGGCATGTTAGAGAGTGCAGAACCATTGTAAGGGTTGGTTACACCAATTACCCAAATCCAGAACTATTTAGGAAGCTTCATTTTAGTAGCCCATTTCTCTGTAGTAGGTGGCTGTTGTTCTTAGTCTTCAATTTAAAAGGTGCTAAATGAACTTCAATCAAAACAACTTCCCTAAAGAACATTTTAAAGGATGCTTCTTAGATAGACAGATAAATATATACTTTATTGATCCTGAAGGAAATTTAGCAAGAAGAACCGTTCTTTAAAGAACCGTTCTTTTTAAATGACGTTAGAGAACGAAAACGTTTGTAAGGGTTGGTTGCACCAACTATCCAAGTCTAGAACCATTTTAGGGACCTTCATTTTAGCAGCCCATTTCTCTGAATTGAGTGGATGTGTCTTTTATTCCTATTTAGATTTAGATATTTTAGATTCTAAAAGTGTTCCTATGTGTAAACCACTAATAAACCTTCTTGATCCCTAAAGAACCTTTCATCTGATACTTCTTTACAGAATGTCTCATTGAAAACGACATGCTAGAGAGTGAAAAGAGTTGGTTAAACCAATTACGCAAGTCTAGAAACATTTAGAAACCTTAATTTTAGCAGCCCATTTCTCTGAAGCGGGTGGATGTTGTTCTTAGTCTTAAATATAAAAGTGCTAAAAGTGTTCCTATGTGTGAACCAGTAAAAAAAAAAAAAACTCTAACGAAACTAAATGTCACACTAGATTTCACTTTGTTCGTCGTCTAAGAAAACCAAGTATAGTGCTGTGCAAAAATTAGTGACCACCCTTTGCTTAATTCATTTCCTGTTAAAATGACCGTTAAGTTACTAATTTTTCAGTATTTAGTTTGTCTTATCTTCTAGCCATATTCGAACTTCCGTTTCCTGGCACTAATGATCCACTTAATTACAAACACAGTCAATGCGCTGTTGTTCTACAATCTCAAAATGTATTCCAGATGTCCAAACTGCCTTTTTAACAGACCATATTCAGTTATTTCTGGCCTTTTCCTTAAATTGGGCTCACTTTTGCTTTGGATTGGTGATATTATTTATTATAGTTACATGTAGTTCCTATAAAGACGTGCTCTGTGGAGTTACTAGAATAAAGAATAAAACTTTTTATAATGCCAAAAATTACAGTATCAGATTTCGTTAAAGGGCTGTTTTTGTTTCTCTATACAACTTTTCAGTTAACAGATCCGTTTCTCTAAACATGCAAGTGTGAAGAATTTTTTTAAGCCTCAAAGATGTAACGTATAAAACAAGGGGGTATTAACTTAACAGTTAGCGTTCAGGCTGTCCTAATATTTTGAGTAATTTGAACCTAAAATATTACGTAAAAAAGGGTACCTGAAATAAGCTTCTGAACATAAAACACAGATTCTCCCGTTAATTTGGTATTTGAAATTAAATTTTCAATTTAAAACTTTAAAGTTTTTAAGTTAAAATAACTTTGTGTTACAGTGTACTGTGAATACTTTGAACGATTTTTCTTCTCCTCATGAGCCACGTAATCACAAACACAAAGTGAAGTTGGTTTATACTACACTGTAAAAAGTGCAACCTAAAAATATTACTTGAATTTGTTAAAAACAATTGTCAGTTTCATTCAATGTCTATTTTTAGGTCAAATAAACCGAATTAATTTTGTTTGTAACAAATTGAAGTCTTTTTTTTTTTTATGTCAAACTAATGAAACACTTTTTACAGTGTATTAAACTGTATTCCAGATGTCCAAACTGCCTTTTTACCAGGTTATTTCCTGACAATCATCCTGAAACCAAACCTGTGAGTGACCATTAATGGCTTTTGCTTACAGTTAGCTTCTGTTTACTTTGTGTTGGTGATACTGTTTTTTTTTTTAATCTATACTTAGTTCCTTTAAAGACGAGCTCTGTCTTGTTACTAGAATGAAAGAATGACCCTGCAACTGTTTATAACACAGAAATTAGTGTCAGATTTTACTTTTGGTTCCCTAAACAACTTCACAGTTAACAGAAACCTTATCAACCATTATTTAATATATATGTTTATATATATATATATAAAAAACATCTTATTTACAATGAAAGGTACTTAATATTTTGAGTAATTTGAACCTTTGAAAAAATAATTACATTTCGGGGTAGAAAACACAGATTCTTGTTCTCCTACTACTTAAAATTCAGTTAATTCAAAATTATTAAGATACCAATTTTACACCAAATACGTTTTTTTTGTTCTCCTCATGATTCATAAACTCACAAATACAGTCAGTGCAATGTTTTTTGTACTACATTGTAAAAAGTGCAACCTAAAACAAATTGAAAAAAATGTAATCAAGTCTGATTGAAAGAGTCGTTCATTTCATGTCCTTTTTTAAGTTGAATAAACCTCATTTATTGGCTTGTAACTGGACATATGGAATACATTTTATTACACTATAAAATGTGTATTCAGTAACTTCCTGATAAATCTCCAAGCAAAACAGGCCTGAAACCAAACCTGTGAATGAGAATTAATGGCTTTTACTTACAGTTGGCTATCTTCTATCTTGTGTTGGTGATATTGTTTATTATAGCTATATTTACTTCGTATAAAGACGTGCTCTGTGGTGTTACTAGAATGAAGAGAAGACCCTGCAACTTTCTATAACGCAAAAATGACAGTATCAGATTGTCAGGAACAAAGAACCTGGCAGAGCTAAAAGTCAGATGAGCTTCATTTAACATTCGGGTAGTTCAACACAGCAACAAAACACCACCAAACATAAGAGTGGGAGCGCAAGATTAGAGTCAAGAGACAGGCAAAGGTAAAAACCAGGTGAGTCAGGCAACGAGGCAACCAAAATAATAGGAGCAGACAAAGAGAGGAGTCAGGAGAACAGAAGGCGGTTGAAAGCCAAAGGGGCAAAAGAGGTAGTGGAAAACAAAAGAGGGTCAAAGCCAGAGTAGAGATATCAGAGGGAACCGCTCTGTAGTGCTAACAGGACCGGCAAAACTTGCAAAGTGTATGTGTCTGTCTGTGGAGTTTATAAACAGACTGGTTGATGAGCTGCAGGTGAAACAAATCAATACTCATGCAAGCTACATCGTGAGTGATTGGTTGACTGGGGACATGTGAGTGTAAAGTCATTAGGTGATGTACTCTGGGAAGTGGAGATTGGTGATGTTAGGGAAACCCGGAAGCACGACACATATTTCTTTAAAGGGACACTTTTGGTTCCCTAAACAGATTTCCAGATGCCCAGACTGCCAAAAGACTGTATTCAGTTATTTCCTGACAAATCTCCGACCAAAACAGGCCTGAAACAAAACCAAACCTGTAAATAGGTATTAATGGCTTTTGGTTACAGTTACAGTTCCTTTTACTTTCGCTTCAGGATATCACTCAGGATGGCTACACTATATTTATAACGACATGCTCTGTGGTTTTAGTGGAATAGAGAGATTACCAAACCACTTTTGCAAACGTTACAGTGTCGGATTTCTTTGAAGAACAACCTTCCTTCAGCGGTTCCTCTTAACATGCAAGACTGACCATCTGTAAACCTTGAAAGAACCTCTACACAACGCAAATATCGCACACCAAATTAAGATTTTTGCTAAAACCGTATATCTGATTCAAGACCTTTTAATGTTAGCTGAAGGGGTCGGACATTGTTTTTTCCGTCTCAATAAAATAAGGGTGTGGTGCCAGAGAAGTACCACTTTCGGTTCTCTAAAGAAACCACCCTTCATATGTTTATCTTCCTGTAAGATTGGTCAGTTATTGGAAGTTACCCATTTTTCCGGTGCCTAGAGTGCACACACTCCTCACACACACACACACACACTCCTCACACACACACACACTGGAGACTTGCTTCCAGATTTCCAAAGTAAGTATTTAGGCATGTCAGTACTTCACATGATGCAAGTTTTCCTAAACACTCTCAGTCAAGTTGAGATCTGTTCCGAGAATTCCAGACAGCTTTTTTCCTGATTAGTAGATGTTCTTCTATTTTTGTCAGTTCAGGAAGCTTTGTTTACAGGTGTATTTGGCAAAGGTACCTAGGGATTGTTGCTTTTACCCTTGAATATAAAAGTGTGAACCACCAGGTGTGAACCACTAACAACACTTCTTGTTTACTTTCACACCTTTTGTAGTAGAACCTTTCATGTAAATGTCAAGTTAGAAAGTAAAGAACTGGGGTGGGATAAACCAATTACTGAGGTCACAACCATTTAGGAACCTTGTAGAGTAGAATCTGTCTGAGGCGGGTGGATGTAAACGTTACACATAAATGTAAAGGTCCTAAAAATGTTTCTTGATGTTAGCCACTAACAAAACTTGTTCCCTAAAAACCCTCCAACAGTTCTTTAAAGAACCTTTCTTTGTAAATGTTATGTTTTGTATTGTAAGGGTTGGTTACACCAATTATCCGAGTATAGAACCATGTAGGACCCTACATGCTCCCACAGGCAAGCGGATTATCTGATCTCCTCAGAAAGATCTCTTGAGAGACGGATAGCCTGAGCCAATCTGGAAGTGGATCTTTGCTGTGCTTGTGCTAAGCATGCTTTTACCAAGTGCTGCCAACTCTTTTGGCTGTTGGACACTCATCATGGAAGAATAGCTGCACCCTGAAGGAATCAACCCACAAGAATGAAACTTGGTGGGTAGGTTTGACTTTAAGACAAGTTTCACGCTGGTTCCATGCACATCACGTAAGCAAGGGAGGGCCTTATCAATGCACCTCATTGACAATGGCAGACTCAGAATGGCAGTGCAACACCTTCAGTGACGAGTCTCACTTTGTCTTGGTGGAGACGACCAATGAACCGGTGTATGGAGGCACTGTGGTCAGCGTCAAAATAAACGGTTTGTTGTCACACGTTAACATGTCCAGAAGGCCTGGTGTCACTCCACCTCCACAATCTGCAGGAGTTGTGTGAGAATATTCAAGCTGCATGGGATGGGTTATCAAAGAAAACCATTAGGAACCTCTACAACGTCAAAGATGCTGGGTTAGCAAACATGGTGGCCTTTTGCCATACCGAGAGACACTACTTCTGTTTGTGCAGCTCAATAAATATTGATCATATCAGTCTAAATTTATCATAATTTATTGTTCCTAGTAACCTTTATCCTTCTTCCCAACAGCACTGTAAATTTTTTTTTTTTTTTTTTTACCTCTGTATTGCTATTGCATCATGGTTCAAATGAGTGTAGTCATCCAGTGTGAAGCTTCCTGTGCTCCAGCTTCATGAAAAACAGAAATTTAGGGGTGTGGTCCAACACTATTCACACATTTCCAGATCCCTCTATTCTGACTCAGTCAACGTGTGTGACACAAGTAGTGCTGTTGGTTAAACGCTACGGCACCCCGGAGACAAAGATCAGAAGTTTTTCACTAGCTGTAATGAGTTAAACATACATGCTGCCACTCGCAGATGAAGGCTTTGTGGTCGAATGGCCTGTTCCTGGTTTTGCTGAAGGGAAATGGAGCTTAGTGGTTTCGTCACTTGTCTTGTAGAGATCAAAATGTGAGCGTATTTGGACAGGACATTGTGTAGTGGAGTGTGCGTGTAGGAGAGTGTTTGACGTATCTCTCTCACACATACACACGCACTTAGAGGAAGCGTTTTGGGCGATCAACATGTTTTCAGCTCAGCTATCGTGTTTTCTGACTGTTTTTCTTTTCTGTTCTGCTGCAGCTGCAGGTAAGACTTTACTCTAATACTGGCTTGTTGTCTCTGCTGGTGTTTTTAAATGACGCCGAGTTCATTCTAGCTCTAAATACAGATGTTAACTGATGTTTTTAATAGACTGTGTTCAGCTGTTTCCTAACACCTATCTAATCCAGGCTTGAAACAAACCCTGTGAATAAGGAACAGTTACTTTTTGCTAGTTACTTTTTACAGCTAGCTTACTTTTACCCTCAAATTCATAAATAACTTGTTGTGGCTACATTCAGTTTCTAAAAAGATGTGCCCTGCGTTTTTATCAGATCACCACTTTTTGTAATGTACAAAATTACATGCCAGAGTTCTTTAATGGACTACTTTTAGTTCCCTCGTTTTGGTTCCTTTTAGAAGCATGCAAGCGTGAAGAACCTAACTTTGAAGAACCTCCACTTGATTCAAATGTCTTAAGCTAATTCCAAAATTTCCTTGAACTGTACATCTGATTTAGGAGTCATTTAGAAGCTTAAAAGATCCTTTTAGTAGATGCTTTTTTTAGTATCTTTTGTGGAACCGAGATTTTAGGTAGTACCTCCACATGATATAAGGGTTCTGCACCAGTTAATGGCTGACCCTAAAACACGCTTTTAGAAACTGTGCATTCAGCAAAAGAAGTTGGAAATGTCTTTCATTCTAAAACTAAAAGTGCTGAATGGGTTTCCTTGCAGCGCGGCCAGAGTAGAACCGCAGTAGATGCTTCTTTAAAGAACCTTTTTTTGTAAATAACATGTTGGAGATTGAAGAGACTTTGGAAGGGTTCTACACCAATAATCTATGTCAATAGTCACTTAGGAAGCTTTTGTATTCAGCAAAAGAAGCTGGGCATTTCTTTAATTCTAAAACTAAATTTGCCAAAAGGGTTCCTTAGACTAAGTATGAGTACACTACCATATTATTCAGTAGCGGATTTGTTTAAGGGTATTTAGAAAAAGGAGCTGAGCGGGTGGTTGTTGTTTTTATGCTTAAATCTAAGTGTGCTAAAAGTGTTCCTATGTGTGAACCCCTAACCACACTGTAAATGAGATGTTAAAGACTAAAGAACCTTTGTAAGGGTTGGTTACACCAATTACCAAGGTCAAGAACCATTTAGGAACCTTCATTTCAGTAGTGCATTTATCTGAAGCTGCCGAAGGTTGTTTTTAGTCTTAAATGTAAAGGTCCTAAAAGTGTTTCTATGTGTGAACCAGTAAACAAAAAATCTCTAACAAAACTACATTTTCGTTGGTTCCCTATAGAACCTTTTAACAGATGCTTCTTTAAAAAACTATTTTTGAACTATTAATTTGTAATATAATTTGTCTAGAGTTTTTAGAAGCTTGAAAAGTTGTTACTGCTGTCGTTAGGGCTTTGAGTATATAGGATGTTTCTCTGCTTCAGAGTGCAAACGTTTTAGGCAATTCCCATTTATAAACTACAATATATTAATAATGTTATTAATAGAGCAGTAAGTACATGATCAAAAACATTCATATACCAAAGCACGTGATATTGCTGTGTTGCTATAACCATTTCTGAATCTGAATCCTTTAGGAAGCCCAGTTTGCCATCTAATACCTAGCATGCCTGATTGTAACTGCATTAGAAGAAACCGCATGTGCTGGCAATCAGTTATGACAAATCCATGCGATGGCTGAGAATGTAGTGGTAGAGAAGATAGTAACTAGTCTATTGAAAATTAATAGTTTAATGTAAATACATTTAATGTTATATGTTGTATTACTCAAGTTTAATGCACATCTACTGATCAATGGTTTCAAATTGTTTACCTTTTCAAGGATTCAAGGATTCAAGGAGACTTTATTGTCATTCGCATCACATGTGGTACATGGGGTGGAACGAAATTGTGGTACCCAAGGACCCAGTTTTACCCAGACAGCAGTACTTAAATAAATAAAATAAACATAAATATATAAAAATATATGTAAAAATGAAAATAAAAATAAGCAGGAATAGAGAAGGTAGCAGCAGAGTGTAATAAAGTGACTAGTGTTAGGGCCTAAGTAGTAATTTAAGCATGTCTGCTGTATGAAACATGCTCTTCAGTATTGGATGTGTTTTATCTTACCATTCCTTTACACTACACTGATCCATGTTTTCACTCTACAGGTGCCCTGGATGTTATTACAGCGTCCAAAGGAGATACTGTCACCTTACCGTGCCCTTCAGTATTTCATTACAGTAACGAAGTTAGTGTTGAGTGGAAGAAGGATGGAGAGTCAGGTTTATGTAAATATCGTACTAAAAATAATAAGACTTCGCACCATAACTGTAAAACTCGGTACAGTGTAAATACAGACCCTGTGGGACTGAATATAACAGATGTAACAAGCAGCGACGCTGGTGTTTATAACTGTACCATGTCAAGGCTGATACCCCCACCAGTAGAAGATGACTTTTTAATCCTGAGACTTCAAGGTAACGGTGATTATACTCTCAATCTCTATTTTTATATGTACCTTCAATGTTATAGGTATGTTGTTGGGCAGAACCCTGTAACACTGTGTAGAGTTTGATGCGGGGAAATGTAGCCCTTACAGCAAATACTCTGTTATTGAACACAGCAGCATTGGAGAACCACCAGCGGTGCTACTGAAACAATCGAGATAGAAGGCAGGTCACCTCTAACCAAACTCTATAGGTACTTTAATACAGGTAGTCACCAAGACTCCACTAACTGCTAAACAATCCATCCCAAAACAACATAAACAACATGCCTGCATATCTTTACATTAACATCAAGTTATTTACATGATTTAAAAGCTCTCTTACTGACAGTACAACATTTCAGTCAGGCTCTGCATGTGGCTACAACTCTCATGTGTCCATTACTGAACTTACAATCAACGGGACACTACAATACTGCCATTTAGTAACATATTACATTACAATATGCTGAAACGTATATATACACTATTTAGAATACATACAGTACTAAAAGTTTAGACACGACTTCTTATAGTAGGTTTTGTTTATCTTAATGCTTTACTGTAGAATAAAAGTGACCACATCAAACTATAAACTAGCACTCATGGAATTATACAGTCCACCTTAAACACCTCCAGAATGGACCTTTACAGGAGGATGAACCAGCTTTCCATATAACAAGGTTTAATTTATTTTCTAGCAATTCTAATTGTCTATAATGAATATTCACTAACCTAAGGTTTTTGAGTTTTTACACCACTAAATATATATTAGAGGTGGAGATATGGTGGAGTATCATACTGTGTACATCAGGAGTATATGTGGTGTATCAGGATATGGACTGGTTCAGACGCTCATCAGTTGGAGCTGTTAAGTGTAAGCCTGTAGAGTCTTTAAGATCACCAACCACATCAATTTAGTTCGGTGTATCTAAACTTTTGACTGGTAGTGTACTTAAGTCACACCACTGTTGCTCCCATAATCCCACTGCTCGTGAACTAAACAAACTGTTTGCCATATCCGATTAACAAAGTTATTGTTTAATTCCATTGGCTAATAATGGCTAATATTATAAATATTATAAGTTTATTTTAAGTATTAATATGATTTATTATAAGTTACGATTCTGAGGTCTTATTTGGAAAATGTGTTCACGATAAACAGTATTTATCCAAAGTATTGATTGGTGTTCGTTTTTGATGGATAGATAGATCTACCCGTACATTCACATAGTATAGTTGTATTTAGTTTGATTAAAGCTGTTATGCGCTCAGTATAGTGTTGTTATCACCTGCTAATTCAGTCCTCCTTCTGTTCCACCAGAGCTTATAGTGCAGCAGACGAACAGCAGTAACCTCACCTGTGTGGAACTGCTCTGTTCTCTGAAGGGTCTGAGTCAGGAGCAGGTGAACTTCACCTGGACCAGAGGCTCTGAGCAGCTTCTTCACCAGAACAGCCCTAGCAACATGAGCAGCACGCTGAAACTCTGCAAGCCAGACTGGAGAGATGGAGACACAGTCACCTGCAGCGCCAGCTCCTCCAGCAACCACACAGTCTACAGCAAGAGCATTACAATCAAATGCAGCAACAGCGGTGAGTCTTTCCTCTCATTGCCTCCCACTGTGATGTTTACGTGCATTGATTTGGACCTTTCATGTGCATTTCAGACTAGGTCTGCTTTGTTGTGCACAGGGCCTCTTTATTGTGTAGAGACAACAACCATTGCTTCATAACCGGGTAACTGCTCGGTCACAAAAGTTTCCGCTGGTGTATTTTATCTCTGCTTTCTTCGCTGAGGCTTGTTTAACCAACTCTGATAGTCGGTAACCACTGCTACTTTTCCCCCATAAACACAGCCAACCGTGTGAGAAGCAATAACCACACGAACTCTGAGAATTAGGGCGCATAGTGTCTTAGGCCATAAAGTCCTAGGCCTCTAGGTCTCAGGCTGTGCGGAAGCAAAGCAAGTAGCAGTGCTGCTGATCCTGCTGATTGTAGTAGCATTGCTGGCAGTTGGTGTAGTCATGCCTGATGCAGTTAGATTCATTATCAGTAAACAACAGAACAGAGGTGTGACTAGGTGTTGTGATGTGCACATGATTGACCCATGCATGTATTTATGCATATATATATATATACATATATATATATATATATATATATATATATATATATATATATATATATATATATATATATATATATATATATATATAAATAAATCTGGCCCAACTGCACAATTCTTTGGTGTAAGAGTGTCTGAACATTGATGTAGCCTACATCCAGTAGCTTGTCGAGTTCATGCCAAATACAGTCACAGCTGTTACAGCATATTAGGTATGTTTTTAGTCACAGGTGACTCATATGTTAAAGAATGGAAGTTATGACATTGACACAGTTTTCTCCACCTTTGTTAACTTTCTCACTGTCTCACCATGGCGTTTTTTCAGAGAGGGCTCTTTTACCAATAGCATATTAAAAGAGAATAACAGAATCAGAACCAGAACCAGAATCAGGCTTATTGCCCAAGTATGTTGACACACACAGGGAATTTGGTTTCAGCAGTTCGTGTCTCTCTAGTACTGTACCAATATACACATAACTAAATGACAGTCCACAATATACACAACGACTCCACATATACACGATACATATAGACACTGTACAATATACACTCTACACAGTATATACCATATAAACAACGACTCCACATATACACCATACATACAGACGCCGTACAATATACACTCTACACAGTACACACAATATACCATCAATAAACAACCTATATATGTACAAATAATATTCAGTTCACAAATTGATTTGAAATGCATATATGGCAAAGTATATATATGCTCCCATTTACTAAACAATATAAAATTAAAAATTAAATATATTTTACAACATAAAACTCCACTTAACTTGACATACCTGCACGAAGTGTACAACAGACTTTTTAACAGGCTTCATTAGCTTTTTCTCACTCGGCATCAGCTGCGCCTGTTAACAACAAACCTGGTTCAGTAAACAAGCTATTAAAAAAACAGCTGAACGCCATAAATTTTGATAAAAGTTACAGTACTTATTTACAACCAAACACATTGTACTGTACTGTCTTTACAACAAAGGCATTGTAGTGAGTTTAACCTTGTTATGACAAGCATAAACCATTCAAGAAATGTTTTGTGAATGCTCTAGCATCCATGCTTTTATTTTATAGATGCATTACACCTCACCAGAATTTGCACCTAACAGATATTTAAAAAGTACTTCAGAAACTACTGACACAAAAACACACCCAGTGTATGCTTAAATATTCTAAATGACTGGATTATGACTGGGTATGAAAAAAAAACTGAACATACGTATGTTTTTTAGCCTAAAATCTTACACCAATTCATAACCCGGGCTGTTTTTAAAATGGCACACCGCTATGCTGCACACTGATACTACAGTAGTATGTACTGCACACTGTATACGTCCCCTGTGTGTGGTATACAGTACAGTAACAAGTTCTGACCTACAGTGTAGTATACTAATACAGTCACATGACCAGTTACCTCACATTTACCTCAGAGCTGTTATTACTGGATCCACTGTTTAGAGCTAGCTGCTGCTAACGAAGCTTAGTTCACCTGAAATACGGTTAGCCTGTCAGCTCTCATCTGCTATTTCACTGTAAAACTGATCCTCTAAAGCGAGTTTATCTTTAATTAATCTTCAGACCTGTATATTTTATCTTTCTGGGGCTCATTCTGATGAAAACATACTCCACCACAATCACTACACCCACCACAATCACTACACTAGCCTGCTAACGCTGCATTTACCTCAGAATTGTTATTACTGTATCCACTGTTTAGAGCTAGCTGCTGCTAACGCTGCTCAGTTCACCGGAAATACGGTTAGCCTAGCTGTTAGCTCCCCTCGGCTGTTTCACTCTAAAACTGATCCTCTAAAGCGAGTTTATCTTTAATTAATCTTCAGACCTGTATATTTTATCTTTCTGGGGCTCATTCTGATGAAAACATACTCCACCACAATCACTACACCCACATTTACCTCAGAATTGTTATTACTGTATCCACTGTTTAGAGCTAGCTGCTGCTAACGCTGCTCAGTTCACCGGAAATACGGTTAGCCTAGCTGTTAGCTCCCCTTGGCTATTTCACTCTAAAACTGATCCTCTAAAGAGAGTTCATCTTTAATTAATCATCAGACCTGTATATTTTAACTTTCTAAAGCTCATTCTTATGAAAACATGCCCCATTTCAATCACTACACCCACATTTACCTCAGAGCTGTTATTACTGTATCCACTGTTTAGTGCTAGCTGCTGCTAACGCTGCTCAGTTCACCTGAGATAGGGTTAGCCTAGCTGTTAGCTCCCCTCAGCTATTTCACTCTAAAACTGATCCTCTAAAGCGAGTTCATCTTTTATTAATCTTCAGAATTGTATATTTTATCTCTCTGAGGCTCATTCTGATGAAAACATACCCCACTACAATCACTAGACCCACATTTATACTCAGAGTGGGCTGTGTTTTGCTCCCCGGTATTAGCCGCCGCCATTTTCTCTGGCTGAAGCAGGCTGAGAGCTGGTGAGGCTGCGGGGCATGATGGGATGCAGTACACCATGAAGATAGCTCCACCTGTATACTAGAAACTCTGATTGGAGTAGAACACCATCCGGGGATCTTCAGTGTACTACAGATTAACAGTTTGGTTACACACTGCATACTACTTTTAGGTAGATTTAGTATGTGAGTTTCGAATACATATATACCATTCCACCATCAATATTTGTAAAATACTATGAAACTATGTAAAATGTAGTTTAGAAACCTTATAGAACACTATTTTAGTGACACAAGAAGGAAGCCTGTGTATGCTTAAACATTTTAAATAAATTTATGAAGAAAATCTGAACATATATTATTTTTTGTGCCACAAATCTGGCCTCACCAAGGGTTTGCTTAACTCAACTATAACAATACTTATATAAAATAATTCCATCCCTTCTAG
Organism: Prochilodus magdalenae; assembly: GCA_024036415.1. Classification (NCBI taxonomy): domain Eukaryota; kingdom Metazoa; phylum Chordata; class Actinopteri; order Characiformes; family Prochilodontidae; genus Prochilodus; species Prochilodus magdalenae. The sequence continues at coordinate 34,256 of JAMWET010002787.1, read as the reverse complement.
GTCCTTAATGAAGTGCTCCAACAATGAAGGTCATGAAAATAAAATTCCTTAAGAAAATAATCTAGTGTAAAACATAGCACTGCCACACTTACATACACATTACTATACCAGTATTAAACCATTCTCCAAATGTACATCACAGTAATATAAAGATATTAATAGAAGCTAAGACATATACAGATGTACATTTCCATGTATGCTTTTTTATGCATATATGTATTTCCATATATAAAATTGGTGAGACTGACATAGATAAAAAGAGATGCAGGGTATATACAAAGTACAGAATATTGATACCTATATATTCTAGGTTATACAGGATCCTGATAGAGATAAACATGATGCTCATGTTTATATGCAGGAATAGAAGCAGGAGGGGAAAAAAGTTGCAATAATTTAGATTTAAACGTAAAATTGATGCACCAGAGCCCAACCACAAAGGTTTCCTAATTCATTATTATCATCCCACAGCCAATAAGTAGACGAAAGGGAGAGAAGATGTGTTTTTTTCCGTTCTGGTAAAAATATGGCCCCACAGTAGCTAAGGTTATTTCCACACTGTTATTTTTATAGTCAGACTAAAAGAAAAACCTTGTTCTGTAGAATGCTCTGTAGAATTCCAAAGAGGAAACAGCGCACATTATCTGCACTGCACACGGAAAGATAGGTTCCTACTCCTTTTCCAGGCAAAGTGCCACTGCTATGCCAATATTACTTCTTAAGCAAGACTTTAAACCAGCAGTGAACAAAGTATACAAACCATGTAGCCAAGTTAAAGTGGAGATCCCCATGGTACAATGCTCCTCCAGGGTCAGTAGAAGTTCCTCCCTTTAGACCTCCACTGGAGTAACAGTACTAAACTATTTACCTTCAGATTTTTACCTTTCCTTTTCTATAGGTATGAGCAATGGGCTGGGGTTGCCAGATAGTGCTCTTTTTGCTTTATATATGTGTGTATTAATCTCTAGGTATCAGTCCTGGCCCCCTGTTCGGGCAGTGTCTGAGCTTGTGGTGAGTTTCAGGCTCTACACTTCCTGTACTAGCTGGAATATTATCCAGTGGAACACTAAGCACGGTTGTAAGTCGCTCTGGATAAGAGCGTCTGCTAAATGCCTTAAATGTAAATGTTCAAATGTAGTTAAGTATGGAGAGTAACAGGAGCATGATTTATTAAGAGACCTGGTCTCTGTCTTTTTGTTCGTGGATGTTTGCTTTTGATGGCATGTTGTAGGTGTGGTACTGTCTCTATAATTAGAATTTTCACTAGGTCTATCTAGCGTGCCTGCCTTTTGCGCTTGTATACGTTTAACTGAAAAGTGACCCTCAGTATATATGATAAACCTACCTATTCAAATAGAAGGTGCCTCGTCTCCACTCCTGTTTGTGATATAGACGGTAATGACCAAAAGAACCAGATTGCAGATTGAAGCTGCAGGAGCGAGCTTTCTTCTCAAGGTTGAGGGCCACACTCTACTTAATAGGGTTAGGAGCTCAGACATCCGGCAGAAGCTCAAATACTTCCTTCTCCACATTAAAAGGGCATCTGATCTGTATGCTCCCTTACATTCGAGTTGTACTAGACATGGCCAATCGAGAGGGTTTCGCAGGATCCGCTGGAGGAGATTAAAATCAAGAATGACGAACCGTTTGAAAATTGTATTTGCACACAAAGGAATGAAGTGAAACACCCACATACACTAGGGGCAGTGATCACGATTGCCCATGGCATTAAAGGGGTAGGTGTCTTGATCAAGGGCACTTCAGTAGCACCCTGCCATTTCAGGGAATCAAACCAGCAACCCCCTTTGTATTACATCTCCAAGCTGGCCTGGAATAGCTCGGGATTCCCCAGAATGAGCTGGAGGAAGTTGACAACCCAAGTCTGAGCCAAGCTGTATAAGAAGGTGGATGGATGGGAAACCGAAGGCCTTGAACCAGCAGCATCGGTGGAACAGCTGTTTATTCGTCGGTTAATCTGTTAATCATTTAGATCCCGCCTAAACTTCTTTATCACGACACAAGGTGTGAACTTTATTACATAAACTTTATTGGCAGCATTGGTGCATGCGGAAGTATGCTTTTAAAATAATGTCAACAACAGCCAGTCGCAATATCGCAGTACCTTGCATATCACAAAACCACATCGTATCCCAGCTCTAGTATTATGAATATATGGAGTTGTATTGCTCTCAGTCTTAATATTAACTGTCTTCATGTGTTTTTCTGTAGACTGCACTGAGACTGGAGGGGTACCCTGGCTGCTGATTGGCTCAGTCGTGGGTGTATGCGTGGTGCTATTCTTCATCATCCTCTGTGTAGTCTCCTATAAATGTGAGTACTCGTAACACAGGCCCTAACATGGCGGAACTGTCTATGTCTGGCTCTGCAGCCGATGCATTGTTTCACGACTCACACACACACACACACACACACACACACACACCCACACACACACGCACACACACACGCACACACGTACACGCACAGAAACACCCACGCACAGAAACACCCACACACAGACACACACACACACACACACACGCATGCACGCACACACAGGCACACACATGCACACGCACACACGTACACACACTGAAAAACGCACACACACACACAGACACACACACACGTACACGCACAAAAACACGTACACGCAGACACACATACAGACACATGCACACACACACACACACACATACACTCGCACACACACACAGACACACACACACACACGCATGCACGCACACACACGCATGCACGCACACACACACACACACTCACACACACGCGCACACACAGACACACGCACAGACACACGTACATGCAGACACAGACACACACACACACACACCGCACACACATACGCACACACACACACACGCACGAACACACACATGCGCGCACACACACACACGCACACACGTACACGCACAGAAACACGCACACACACACAGACACACACACGTACACGCACAGACACACGTACACGCAGAAACACAGACAGGCACACGCACACCGCACACACATACGTACACACACACGCAGACACACACACGCATACGCACATACACACACAGACACACACATACACTCGCACACACACACAGACACACACGCACGTGCACACTTACATAAATATAAAATACCCTGATGTTTATTTCACTGCTTTTGCACAGCTGAACTATATGTAGCTGTGAATTAAACATCAGGATTATCTCTGTTGCAGTTCTCTGCTATTCATAGGACCTAAGTAACAGAAAACCATCACCAGAACATTCTGGAGAATTGCAAAGAGGAAACTGTGAGTTTCCTCCACCTTCTGTTTAACACCTCTCGCTGACATCATCTTTCCAGAGGCCTATTTCTGATCTGCTCTCCCTCTCCGTTTTCTACTATATCGAACAAAAATCTGCCGTAACAGTTTTAGCCTTCACACTTAACCTGAGCTGATAACTCGCTAGTAACCACCGACTTGACAGCCCCAAGCACCAGTTCCTCCTCAACCAGTCTGTGTATAGATGTCCGTAGATGTAGAATATAAAGGCAACACTGAACTTGATCGCAGCTGGAAAACACAGACATGACCATGTCATAGCAGATGGGACAGCTCATGACAGAGTTTGCTTAGTGTTTTGTTACCATTACTGGTAAATGTCACCATGACAGATATCTGATTCATACATATCATCACCGTCCAGTGACAAACATGCATCTCCAGTTGTGATGATTTTTACTTGTATGTGTCATTGGAACAGAGCAGCTGCTGTTTATACTGTGAAATGATCCAAGGGCTTGATAAAACGTCTGGTTCCATTGATTTACATGAACCCAAAGGAGCCCAGACCCATTCCCCCTATGGGGGAACACAATGAGGGATCAAAATGGTAAAAGATCTCATTGTGACTAAGAGGTCACATGGCGTGACTACTCTAAGGTCTGAGTACCGGGTAAACATGTATAGGAATAGCCATTTCTTAACTGAGGTTTCATCATTTTGTTCCAAGAATGGGGTCAGAATGGGTTCTGTGTAATACAGAACATGTTACCAAAGCATTAGAACCGTGACATGGGTTTATAGAAGACTTTATAGATACTAAAACTAGCTTCTTTAATAAACTGGTTTGGTCTTGTTCACTAACCAATGACATCACTCTTCTGTTAATTATGTCACATGTTCACAAATCCTGTGATTCCAAATCCCAAGTCATGTGACTGCATCCAGGATGTTCAGTATAGGATACTTAGGGACTTTGAGGCTGTATAAAGACTTCTCTTAAGGGCTTGTGACACATACGCCACCGTGAGCTCTTAGGAGTTAAAGTTTCGCCAGGCATTAGCCCTCACCTGTAAAGTTGTTATTCTGGAGATACAACAAGCAGCATGACTTCTGTTACGATAGTTGCATGCAATGAGTTATTATGACATGTTCCTAGAATAATGTGTCATGACAGCATATCACTCACCGAGTTAACACCAAAATGGTAACTTCTCAGGGGAAGTCAACTGGTACATTCATTATTCAGTCATTCTTTACACGTATGGTATATGTCCACCTCCTTGCATCTACTCTTTATCCATCTTATCAGCTCCACTGACCATATAGGACACTCTGTAGTTCTACAGGCTGTAGTCCATCTGTTTTTCTGTATACTGTATTACCCTGTTCTTCAATGGTCAGGACCCCCACAGGACCACCACAGAGCAGGTAGTATATGGGTGGTGGATCATTCTCAGCACTGCAGTGACGCTGACGTGGTGGTGGTGTGTTAGTGTGTGTGGTGCTGGTGTGAGTGGATCAGACACAGCAGTGCTGCTGGAGGTGGACCAGCAAGGTAGGAGTGTCCACTCACTGTCCACTCTATAAGACACTCCTACCTTGCTGGTCCACCTTGTAGATGGACAGTCAGAGACGATAGCTCATCTGCTGCTGCACAGTGCAGTGTTGGTCATCCTCTAGTCCTTAATCAGTGGTCACAGGACGCTGCCCACAGGACGCTGTCCACAGGACACTGCGCACAGAACGCTGCACACAGAACGCTGTGCACAGAACGCTGCCCACAGGCTGTTAGCTGGATAGTTTTGGTTGGTGGACGATTCTCAGTCCAGCAGTGACACTGAGGTGTCCAGTAGCACTGCTGTGTTTGATCCACTCACACCAGCACAACACACACTAACACACCACCACCACGTCAGTGTCACTGCAGTGCTGAGAATGATCCACCACCCACATACTACCTGCTCTGTGGTGGTCCTGTGGGGGTCCTGACCCTTGAAGAACAGGGTAATACAGTATACAGAGAAACAGATGGACTACAGTCTGGAACTGTAGAACTACAGAGTGTCCTATATGGTCAGTGGAGCTGATAAAATGGAGTGTAGATACAAGTGTCAAAAGATATAACGGACAAATGCCCACGTAGCCCAACCAGTTTATGAGATGCTCTATTCATACAATACATAGGCACATCATAGAAAGTGGAATGGCTGACAGGCACATGTAGTAAGACAAACAAAAACATATTTATATTCAGTTATAATTTGTCTTCCGCATTTAACCCATCTGTGAAGTGTGGTTGGTGTAGCTCAGTGGATAACAGTGGCTACCCACCAGTCAACCACCACATGTGGGAGATTGGGGTTCGAATCCCGGTCTGGGTAACTATGCTGTGCTATACCAATAAGAGTCCTTGGGCAAGACTCCTAACACCACATTGGCCTACCTGTAATATGATTAACCTTGTAAGTCGCTCTGGATAAGAGCGTCAGCTAAATGTATTCAGTTATAATTTGACATTACATCTACATTCTCACTTAAATCATTTCTTCACAAAGTAGTCTGAGGAGCTTTAAGTAGCTTTAGTTAACCATACTGACGTTCTTGTTAAGGAAGTTCAGCTATAGTTCTTCTTCTTCCAGTGTGAAGTAATTGGCATCTTGCAAAGCTGTGGTCAAACTAGCTTGCCCAACACTCAGTGTCAGCCAGATCTGGGTTTTAGATATAATACTTCTAAGATATAATTATCATACACAGCTTCAGGGCTGGAGCGGGACTTGTTTCAGACAGTGAGTTACACGATTCAGAACAGTCCACCTTAAAATCTATTAAATCATGTTTATGTTCAGGTCACATTTACACAGGTGTGAATGTGAGTAGTCCATCTCAATATTTAAATACACAATATATACGTATTAGACAATAAATACACCCAATACTAAACACCAGAATAGCTCTGTTCATCCAAATATACTGTTTTATATAACAGCGATTTAAGCTATGATACAGAGATAGTCTGGGGTAGAATTCAATTGAATTAAATGCCTTTGTTGTTAATGTATGTGTACAATTTATACAATGTGTATACAATTCACCCGTGCAACACCATGGAACAAAAACAAACACTGTCGGTATGATGTGGGTGGTGGATCATTATCAGCACTGCAGTGACACTGACGTGGTGGTGGTGTTAGTGTGTGTGGTACTGGTGTGAGTGGATCAGACACAGCAGTGCTGCCGGAGTGTTTAAACACTGGGTCCACTCACTGTCCACTCTATTAGACACTCCTGCCTTGCTGGTCCACCTTGTAGATGGACAGTCAGGGACGAAAGCGCAGCATGTGTAGTCCATAGCAGTATTTAAATACATTTACATTTAAGGCATTTAGAAGAAGCTCTTATCCAGAGCGACATATAGCCGTGCTTAGTGTTCTGTAATGTTAATGTCTCCCAGCTAGGGTACAGGAAGGTTAGAGTCTAAACTCGCCATGAGCTCAGACACTGCCCGAACATGGGCCAGTGCTGATACCTAGAGAGATCAACACACAGATATATATAAAGCTAAAGTGGACTATCTGGCAACCCCAGGCCCCAGCGCTCATACCTAGAGAGAAGAAAGGTAATTATGAGTATTAGTGCAAAACAAAGTATTTCAACATACACATATAACATACACAATATATATGTATTAGACAATAAATACGCAGAATAATATGCAATAGCTCTGTTTATCCAAATATACAGTTTTATATAACAGTAATTTAAACTATGATAGGATCTGAGTTAGATATATATTTTATTTAACTGAATTCAATTTTTCACAGCCTGTATTGTCACTGCATTTATAAAATTTACCTGTGCAACTCCATGGAACAAGAAACAAACACTGTCACATACAAATACACAGTAATATGCATATTGTTGAGGTAGATGGGAGAAGTAAAAAAAAAAAAAAAGAAAAAGAGATTTTAAATCTGGAGCTGTGTGCCCTTAGGCCCCTATAACTTCTTTTAGGTGGAAACAGAGAAAAAAGATTGTGTCCAAGATGAGTTCCATCTTTCAGAATCCCCCCGACCGTTTAGACAGCGAGTTCTGAAGAAGTGTTCTTCCACTGTGGGCAGGGGCCGACCAATAATCTGTTGGGCCGTATGTATGACTCTGTCTTTCCTGTCTGATACTGTGCAGTTATCTTACCATGCATTAATACAGTAGGTCAGTTTGCTCTCCATAGAGCAGTGGTAGATGTCACCAAAAGCTCCGTAGCCAGGTTGTTTTTCCTCCGTAGCCAGTTTGCGTTCTCAGAAATAATACTATTCCTAATAATAAATTTTTTTTTAAAATTTAAAAATTTTTTTTTTTTTTTGGAAATCGCATAGTGTTCGATATTTAAATCTCAAGAGCTGCAGTTTTAATTATAGGATATTTTTTCCATTTTATCCGTGTCCTATATGGGGAACATTAACATGATATCAGAGCTTGTAATTTGCCTGTAGATGAGTTGGACCAATCAGAGACAACCTAACACACAGCTAGCTAAGAAAGGGGATGTTCTGGTCTTACTGTCCAAATAACAGACCTTTAAAATAAATTATAAATAAATAAATTTATAAATAAATTATTATTATATGATTTATTTATTATTTCTCCTGCTATACAGACACAGTGTTGCTTGTAGCAACTTTTCTGACATCCTTTATTCCCCTAATCTCTGATTTTTTATTCATATGTTGTACTGATATAAACAAGGTGGCTATCTAGCGCTCACATAAAAACCGGTGTCTTAAAGGTGACAGACTCTGGATGGTCTATTTGCTACTAAAGATGCTAATCTTAACGAAGTAACTTAAATTAAGGCCCTGACAACATTTCTCACCTCCCACCCGCTCAGATATCTCCTCGTCCTCCTTATCTAGCTTTTCTGTACCTTGGTTTTTAGCAGTTCTTGTCACTGTGGTTTAAATATGAAGACTGTGAAAACAGTACATTAATAAACTCTGTAGATAAACTCTGTGGAGCGCCGTCTGCTTTGTTAGCCGGCACTACATGGTCACACAAAGCTGCTGTTTCCTATTAATAGTTTCCTATTGGAAGCCACTGCACCTTAAAAAGTGCAGCAGTTACTCGTTCATGCCTGAACATGCTTCTGAATGTAAATTCTACATCATTTAAGAAGGAAAGAGAAAATAGAACGTACAAGTTACTGTAAGTATACCGGGGCTGTTAAGGTGGGGCTGCTTATTACTACATAAGCATACTTGGATATAATATTTGGTTATGAAGTTTACATACACTCATCACCCAGAAGGAGGTGTGGAGTTGCAGTGGTGTTGGGAAGGAAGATAAAGGTGACCAGGATCAATAAATGATGATAAGTTTAGACTGATATGATCAATATTTATTGAGCTACACATACAGAAGTCTGTCTCTCAGTATGGTGTCACACCGCCATGTTTGCTAACCCAACATGCCAGACGTCTCGGTATGGAGCTGTAGAGGTTCCTAATGGTGTCCTGTGATAATCCATCCCATGCAGCTTGAATATCCTCACACTGCCTGCAGATTTCTCATTTCATTGCAGTCTTTGGTGATGTTGATGTGGTGTTAAGGACAGTCTTCATAGCGGTCTGCATGCATGGTGCAGCCGTCTGCTAATGGTGCTACACTTTCAGGACGACTCATGTAGAGCATCATCGCTTGCTGAATGTTTGTAATCGTGGCTGCTGAGTCAGTCAGGTACAGAGATAAGGCCGGTCCTTGCTTACAGGACATGTGCAGCTGAGCGTGAAACCTGAAGTCTTTGCATGTCTCACAATGCCAAACGTGCCCACCAAGTTTCATTCCTGTCAGCAGATTCTGTCTGGGTGCAACAATAAAAAAAAAATGTGTGTGTGTATATATATATATATATATATATATATATATAGACACACACACATATATACCTTATCAAAACAAGATCTGGTGCAACATTATTATCTTTCACACTTAGGCCTACTTGATATAAACTCTGATCAACATTTAAACAGCTTCAGGCCCAGAAAAAAGCCTGCCAGCTCCACCTAAATCAGTCTACAAGAGCCCTTTATAGATGTTCATAGACCCACTGCAATGCAAGCCTTTCCCACAAGAGGACAACAGACAGCAAGTGTTCCACCAGTCTCCCCCACTGACTCGCCTAAAGATTTGCACTCCTCTACTGGAATTTCACCTACAGACGTGCTCTAATTTACCCGTTTGATCAGCATCATTATGTATTTACTACACCTGCTTGGTATATATATATATATATATATATATATCATTCACCATGGCACAGGTGCTGCCTCAACTGACTCATGCGCAGTAGGGTCAGCGTTAGGCTGGGAGTGCCAGCCAAAACTACCAACCCAACAGTAGTCTTGTGGTTAAAAACAACCACTGCTCGACGTGTAACGCGTGGCAACAAACCACTATACATTCGTTAGCGGTCTCCACCAAGACAAAAGGACTCGGGACTCGTCACTGAAGATGGCCGGCTGCCATTCTGAGTCACTCCATGACACTCTGGCACGACACCACTGTCGTCTTTGGTGGTGTTGATGTGGTGTTGACAGACGTTGTAACGGTCTGCGTGCATGTAGTCCTGCGTGGTGCAGTCGTCCGCCAATGGTGCTGGCACTATCAGGATGACTCATGTAGAGCATCGCTGCTTGCTGAAGGTCCGCAATTGTGACTGTTAAGTCAGTCAGGTACAACGATAAGGCCCGTCCTTGCTTACAGCACACGTGCAGCCGAGCATGTCACTTGACACGTCAAACGTGCCCACCACGTTTCGATCCTGACAGCTGATTCTGTCTGGGTGCAACATTAAAAATATATACATACTTTACCTGAAGCCTCCTATAAAGCAGTGACCCACTGCAATGCAAGCCTTTCCAACAAGAGGACAACAGACAGCAAGTGTTCCACCAGTCTCCCCCATTGACTCGTCTAAAGATTTGCACTCCTCTACTGGAATTTCACCTACAGATGTGCTGTAATTTACCCCTTTGATCAGCATCATTATGTATACAATACACCTGCTTGGTATATATATATATAATCATTCACCATGGCACAGGTGCTGCGACAACTGACTCATGCGCAGTAGGGTCAGCGTTAGGCTGGGAGTGCCAGCCAAAACTACCAACCCAACAGTAATCTTGTGGTTAATAACAACCGCTGCTCTACATGTAACACGTGGCAACAAACCACTGACCATTTGTTGGTGGTCTCCACCAAGACAAAAGAACTCGGGACTCGTCAGTGAAGATGGCCGGCTGCCATTCTTAGTCACTCCATGACACTCTGGCACGACACCACTGCTGTCTTTGGTGGTGTTGATGTGGTGTTGATGTGGTGTTGACAGACGTTGTAACGGTCTGCGTGCATGTAGTCCTGCGTGGTGCAGTCGACTGCCAATGGTGCTGGCACTATCAGGATGACTCATGTAGGGCATCGCTGCTTGCTGAATGTCCGCAATTGTGACTGTTGAGTCAGTCAGGTACAACGATAAGGCCCGTCCTTGCTTGTAGCACATGTACAGCCGAGCGTGTAACTTGAAGCCTTGGCATGTCTCACAATGTCAAACGTGCCCACCAAGTTTTAATCCTGTCAGCTGATTCAGTCTGGGTGCAACAGTAAAAAAAAATATATATATATATATGTTTTACCTGAAGCCTCCTATAAAGCACTGACCCACTGCAATGCAAGCCTTTCCCACAAGAGGACAACAGACAGCAAGTGTTCCTCCAGTCTCCCCCACTGACTCGCCTAAAGATTTGCACTCCTCTACTGGAATTTCACCAACAAATGTGCTCTAATTTACCCGTTTGATTACCATTAATATGTATTTACTACACCTGCTTGGTGTATACATACTTTACCATGGAACAGATGCTGTGACAAGTGACTCATGCTCAGCGTTAGGCTGGGATTAGGCTGGCAGCCAAAAATATCAACCCAACAGTAATCTTGTGGTTAGTAACAACCACTGCTGACAAAGTAGGGGATGACTAACGCGCTTTTATGTATAGTTAGTAATGAGCTACAGTATCTAATTGTGTACCAAGTCTACCACAAGGATGCATGTGTCACCAGCATGGCACCACCATATCAGTATCAGTGCTGTGCTAAGAATAACCCACCTTTAGGGTCAATGGTGGTCTTACAGTTGCCCCTTTCCTCTGATGGATGTAGATGACTTATTGTGACAGGGACACATCTGTGTCTACGTATATCAGAGATCAGAGACAAGGTGCACCTGTATGGTGATGGCCGTCGTATAGCCGTATGCAAATGTCTGTGTGGCCGGGTCAGGTTACATGCTTTCTTGGTTTTCTGAGTGAATTTAGGTAACCATATCCTCTACAGACAGGAAGACACACAAGTGAATGCACACATGCTGTTTATTTGCTGAATAATGCATTCGACAATGGGGCAATTGTGGACTGGAGGGGGCAGTTGTGGGCTGTGGGTTGGGGAACCAGCCTTGGAACCAGCCTTTGTTATTACATCTGCTCTGACTGGGAGCCACTGCTTGCCTTTAACCACCACGGAGCTCCTGGCTGTCCTGCACTGTGGAAGCTTGGCTCGTGTCCTGCTGACCCATCCGATGACCCAACCACTTACTCACAGACTAATCAGACTAATCATTACAACAAACACTGAACGCTCCTTTCCTTCGCTGGTCTTGTTATCTGGTGTTGACCCGAGGAGGATGGGTTCCCCTTTTGAGTGTTGGTTCCTCTCCAGGTTTCTGAGGGAGTTTCTTGTTGCCTCTGTCGCCCTCGGCTTGCTCACTGGGGGCTCGGACACCTGAGTCTTTGTAAAGCTGCTTTGGGACTACATCTGTTGTTAAAAGCTCCATATAAATAAAAGTTGACTTGACTTGGGACCAGAAGGTTGCTAGTTTGAATTCCTGAACCAGAAGGGTATGACTGAGCCTTGAGCAAGACATCCAACATTACACTGCTCTCTGGACACTGTGAATAGGGTTGCTCACTGATAGGGACAAGCATGCTCACTGGCTGTGTGTGTCCCCCCATGCATAGATGAGTTAATAGCGGAAGATAAATTCCTCTCTGCAGGTGCAAATGGTTCTAAATTCTAAAAATGTGGCACATTATTATTTAATGTTTTATATATACAGTAGATAAATCAGCTCAACGGACAAAAATTGAGTCACCGTTTGTGTTTAAGGTGGTAGTAGCTTCAGGCTCCTGCAGATAGTACTGCACGAGGATGATGGGGCTATACATACATACAGGGTGTGAGTGACGGGATCCATAGATTGGGAAGAGGTGCTACAGTGCAGGGAATGTCTCGTTCCATGTGTGGAAAATGGCTCCAGAGCAGATGTTAATGATTGGCTAAAAGGAGTGACTGCGTTTGGGCATGGCCAAAGATCATAGTGTGAAGGAAGTAGCTGAATCTGCAGGTGTATGGAAGCAGCGTATGGTCATACGGGTCTACCAGCAGTGGATAAAATCCCAGCCTACAGGGAATTCTCCTCGGAATTGTGCCAGGGAAGGCATCCACCAAATCTGGCCCAGCTGCACAACTCTTTGATGTAGGAGTGTAGGAACACTGATGTGGCTACATCCAGAAACTTGTCCAGTCCATGCCCAATCCAGTCACAGCTGCTACTGGTGCTCGTCGAGGTGTTACCAGTGATCTTATGAACTCAGCACTTTAAAGCTTGATTTGAGGCCAAACTTGCATGAACTCTGCATGACCTATGTTCATACTAACATGTTGTCGTCTGCTTCTCCATCTGTCTGTGTGCAGGTAAGAAGAAGAAAGACGGCAGCGGATCGATAGTCTTCACCAATAAAATCTATGAAAACCTGAGTTTCTTCTCGCCCCGGGTTAGTGCTGAGCCCGGCGTTGGGTTAACTCCCAGGACTCATGCCAGACCTAATCCACAGGGTGAATGCCAGCCTCAGAGAGAAGAGTGCATCTATGAGAACTGAAAGGACTGCTGTTCTCATAGCTCTTCACCGTTTTTCGTTGCATGTTTTGTTTATAACTAGTCACTTTATATATTCTTTTCAATACACGTGCCATGACACTATCAGAGTTCCTCTGCGCCTGCTGCACCCCTGCGTGCTGTGCCAAGTTCTATTTTTTTAAACTGTGTCCTATCTCTGTGTTGTGGTTTGGTTCTGATGCTTCTAAATAAATAATAGATGACCTGAAATTTTCTGACTGTGCAAGTTTGTGGTCGGGCTTTTCTACAGCCAGCAGATCTACAACGTTGAACTGTGATGGTAAAAGCAGGCCACAGTGTCACCTGATGCAGTGAAGGTGAGATGCTATCAGGCTCCAGGCTGAGTGGGTGGCAGCACAGTTGACCACATTTGAGTGAAACACGTACAGAGTGAAGGAAAGCTGTACTTCTTCATGAGCTTGGCCTCTGCTTGACATTTATGTGATGAAGGCTTGATACGCCACTACAATGGAAAACAACATGGCACAGCAAATAGAAGCAGTTATACACACTCACCATCAAAAGAATAGCTGCACCCAGAAGGAAGTGTGGGGGTGCAGTGCTGTTGGGAAGGAAGATAAAAGGTTACCAGGAACAACAAATGATACATTTAGACTGCTATGATTGATATTTATTGAGGTACACATACAGAAGTCTGTCTCTCAGTATGGCGTCGGGCCGCCGTGTTTGCTAACCCAACACACCAGACGTCTCGGTATGGAGCTGTAGAGGTTCCTAATGGTGTCGTCCTGTGATAATCCATCCCATGCAGCTTGAATATCCTCACACAGTTCCTGCAGATGGTGCGGTAGGGGTGGACGTGTAGATGCCTGAAAACAAATCACTGACCACAGTGCCTCCACACACAGATTCAAGGTTTGTCTCCACCGAGACAAACGCGGGACTCGTCACTGAAGATGACCTGCTACCATTCTGAGTCACTCCATGTCAGTCTGACCTGACACCCTTGCAGTCATTGACGTGGTGTTAAGGATAGTCATTGTAACGGTCTGCTACATTTCAGTTCTGCATGGTGCAGCCGTCTGCCAACGGTGCTGGCACTAACAGGATGACTAACAAATGGAGCACGCCTCTGCTCACTGAATGTCTGCAATTGCAGCTGTCAGTACAGTCAGGTGCTTACATCATGAGCCGAGCGTGAATCATGCGTCATTGGCATGTCTCACAATGTCAAAACTACTCACAAAGTTTCATTTCTGTCTGTTGATTTCTTATGGGTGCGAAATATATATGAAAACAGGGTCACGGTCTACCAGTGGGCCACAAAGCCCCCTCTGTTGGGCCTGTAGTTTGAGGGCAGTAGTTTGTAGTGGCCTGGAAACATCATACATAACTACATGAGTGTTCTATTAGGTACATTAATATAAACATACAGTATATATATTAATGTGCACATGTTTAAATAAATACATCGCAGTTGGGTGACAGCTGGCTGCCACTCATGAAGACGTTTCCACACTTGTTTGAATTTGGACGTATCATAATTGCTCTTTAATCAAACCTCTTGGGGAAACTGCATTTTGAATGCATTTCAAAAGTTGACTGTAGCGTTTAGGTGGGCTGCTATGGTTTGTGGTTATCATCAGGAGGGCTTTGGGGCGGAAAAGGTTGAGAACACCTAGCCTGCATACAAAACTTGCACCAGACAAGTGTTGCTTATGTTACCTAGCTAAATAGTTCAACAAGTACGGTAAGTTACCATAGTCTGATGATGTTTGATCATGGCTGAATCATTGTTCAGAGTTTATGGTGAAGCTTTATTTGACCAGTTTTCCTGTATCACATACTTTTCCTCCTAAACTGCCCCAGAACCGGAGGGTATTTGGATAAACCGTAAGCGACTGGTCCAAACCTGTCACTTCAACATACTCTACAGACCCAACGTTCCATAAACAGCCTCTATTTTATACTAACACAGCAGAGTAAAAAGGTCATAGTGCACTTTAGCTTGGATCAACTAGCAGTCAGCTATCAGCTGGATCCTCAGAACCGTGAGAAGCAGAGATCTCAGCAGATTACTCAGCTGATAATAACCAAAGCGGTTACCTTGGTACATTTTTAGACAAATAAAGATGTTCCTCCACTCATCTGAACGTTTCTGGATTAACCATTGCTGTGTAGCTATGTTACTGATTTAGCCAATCTGTTCTGATTGGCTGAATCAGAAATTTATATTTTACAATAAACCAGCTTTCTTTTGATTGGTTTATGAGCTGAAAAGCACATTCATTTTGAATCTGTGATGGTAATTTCCTATGTAACAGTATGTAGGAAAGTTAAAGTACCTGACTAGAAAGTAACTCAAGTAAGGAAAAGTCCATTACAGAGACAACTGTACTCAAGTAACAACTTAATTCATTAGTTAATACCTCTGCGGTAACATTCATTTCCCACACAGGGTGTAACCCTGCCAACCTAAAAAGTATTCTAGCCCAAATATGATACTTATAAGACATGCTGAAGCTATCCCTCAAATTTGACTGGCCATGGAGGAGTGGCCACCCCAGATCTGATACCTTTCATTATCCATCTGTCTGTCAAACAGCTGCAGGTCTGCGCATGCCTACTTAGACCAGAGATTTGACCTAGGAGACTAAAAGTAGCTCAACCATAATGGCATTTTTAAATAAAGTTTCAGTTTAATATGTATAGCGTTGATTTGTACCATATTTTATTTGCTCATAAGCAGAGGTGGCAAAAGTACAAGTCCCTCACTCGAATAAAACTACTAGTAATAGTAGTAATAATACTGAAGTAAATGTACTAGTAATATTAGTAATAATACTCAAGTAAAAGTAATAGTAATATAAGTAAACATACTCAAGTAAAACTACTTGTAATAGTAGTAAAAATATTCAAGTAAAAGTACTAGTAATAGTAGTAATAATACTCAAGTAAAAGTACTAGTAATATAAGTAAAAATACTCAAGTAAAAGTAATAGTAATAATAGTAAAAAATACTCATGTAAAAGTACTAGTAAGTACTAGTAATACTGAAGTAAACGTACTAGTAATAGTAGTAAAAATACTCAAGTACAAGTACTAGTAATATTAGTAATAATACTCAAGTAAAAGTATTAGTAATAGTAGTAAAAAAATACTCAAGTACAAGTACTAGTAATATTAGTAATAATACTCAAGTAAGTGTTAGTAATAATAGTAAAAATACTCAAGTAAAACTACTAGTAATAGTAGTATAAATACTCAAGTAAAAGTACTAGTAATAGTAGTAATAATACTCAAGTAAATGTACTAGTAATAGTAGTAAGAATACTCAAGTAAAAGTACTAGTAATAATAGTAAAAATACTCAAGTAAAAGTACTAGTAATAGTAGTAATAATACTCAAGTAAATGTACTAGTAATAGTAAAAATACTCAAGTAAAAGTACTAGTAATAGTAGTAAAAATACTCAAGTAAAAGTATTAGTAATAATAGTAAAAATACTCAAGTAAAAGTACTAGTAATAGTAGTAATAATACTCAAGTAAATATACTAGTAATATAAGTAAAAATACTGAAGTAAACGTACTAGTAATAATAGTAAAAATACTCAAGTAAAAGTACTAGTAATAGTAGTAATAATACTCAAGTAAAAGTACTAGTAATAGTAGTAATAACACGCAAGTAAATGTACTAGTAATAATAGTAAAAATACTGAAGTAAACGTACTAGTAATAGTAGTAAAAATACTCAAGTACAAGTACTAGTAATATTAGTAATAATACTCAAGTAAAAGTATTAGTAATAATAGTAAAAATACTCAAGTAAAAGTACTAGTAATAGTAGTAATAATACTCAAGTAAATGTACTAGTAATATAAGTAAAATACTCAAGTAAAAGTACTAGTAATATTAGTAACAGTACTCAATTAAAAAAGAAGTATGACTTACATTTCTTACTCCAGCAGTGTAGGTATAGAAGTTCGATATGTACTAAAAGTATACTAAAATTAAAAATATAAATATGCTAAAAGTAAAGAAGCATAAAAAATAATTATATCTAATTATTTTTTAAAACATTTTATGTTTTTTTTGAGGGTTAGATTTATTACACTGGGCATACATACATGCTTTATACTTCATGCATTATCCATAATTATCCACTCATATAGAGCTCAAATAGCCATTTTAAATGGTGGGCATCCCTAACCCTAACCCTAGATTTGTACCAGCAACTAGACTGAGCAACTAGACCACATTTGGACAGCATGTGCCACAGTGGTCACGGATGACAGTTGAGAGTAGACTGCCCTGCGCTGTACTTCAGTTGTGTCTTTTGTGTTTAAACAGCCGTCTCCAACCTACATAACCTCTCATGTACTGTTCACAGGCTCATTGAGGAAACCACCACACTGGAGAGAGGGTACCTACTCTGCCTTGACTAAATGGTAAGTGAAGGTAGCATGTTGGTCCTAATGCGTGTTGTCTTTATACAGTAGGTTTACTCAGGTATACCTCAGGAATGCAATCAGTAGCATACGTGAAATGGTTTTACATTTGAGTTTATACTTTAGCTGTAGTTCACTGTGTTCTTAAAATATAAAAAATGTTCAGTGGAAACAAATAGAACATGTTTCCGGATACTACCAAATCAAAGGGCTTACACAGAAATCCATTCCAGATCTATGATATTATGAACACTGTAAAAAGTGCAACCTAAAAACAATGACTTTAGTTTGCTGCAAGCAATTAAATGCTTTTTATTTCTTTATAAAAAAAAAAAAAATGGTTAAATAAAAATAATTCATTTGATTGTAATATATAGAAGTCATTTTCTTTAGGTTGAACCAAGGAAACATTTTTAGTGAGGTTTGTAATTAATAGAAAAAAAAACCCGAAATAACAAATAACAAATAAATAAATAAACACCACTGATATCAGCAAACACCGAAAACTACCGAGTACTACGCAAAAATCTGAGGATTTCCAACAATTGGTAGCTTCATATGACCAAACATTTTTATACTGACCCAGCTGTTTTTTGTCTGCACTGTTTAATTATAGACGTCAGTAAAGCATTCCTGCTCTTTACTCTTCTCTGTGTGGACGCTTCTGTCTTTTCTCTCAGGTGAGTGAATATACAGTTCATTAAAATACTGTATTATCATAAAACCTACACACACACACATTATATATATATATATATATAGAAATATATATATATATATATATATATATATATATATATATATATATATATATATATATATATATATATATATATATAGAAAACAAACATAGGGGCATATACACTGTAAAAAGTGTTTCAATGGTCCAACGGAATCCAATGGTCCAAAAAAATTACAATTAGTTACAAGCAAATTAATCAGATTTATCCAACCTAAAAACTGTCCACTGAATTGATTCTTTCAAAGTAATTTTTGAGGTGAGTAAAGCTTATTCAATTGCTTGTAACAAACCAAAGTATTTTCATAAGTTGGATTTTTTCCAGTGTGTATTTGTTAAACATGAGATACACTTCAAATCTATCTTTAATTTCAAAATGTCCCTCAAATACTAAAATATGGATGTTCTGATCAAGGTCTTTTGCCCTCAGTCCTTTTCCGAGTAATTTAATAAAGTTTCTCCCGATACTGAGTTTTGATCTCTTTTCCTAGATAATACTTTTGACCACTACAGTTAAAAACAATCCAGTGTATATGCTTGAGAACGCAGTAGCTCTGCAGTGCATTACGAAGACGACTGCCTGCATCCACGTGGCTTATAACTTGTTTGTATTTCTATACAGCTTGTTATAGAGCAACAGGTTACTTACCACTGTTATAAAGCTTTGTTTACGTGGTCATGATCTATGTTGTAAAGTTGCGG
Organism: Prochilodus magdalenae; assembly: GCA_024036415.1. NCBI lineage: Eukaryota > Metazoa > Chordata > Actinopteri > Characiformes > Prochilodontidae > Prochilodus > Prochilodus magdalenae. The sequence continues at coordinate 15,123 of JAMWET010002787.1, read as the reverse complement.
CAAGGCCGTCTCTGAGATGTAATGTCGAGAGGGTACGATGTATTGGTAGTACTGAGCTATTTTTAATGTAAAATTGGAATATATATATATTCATATTATGTTGATTGTAAAATTGTCATACATATATATATATATATATATATATATATATATATATATATATATATATATATATATATATATATATATATATATATATGTATGACAATTTTACAATCAACATAATATGAATATATATATATATATATATATATATATATACACAATGTCAAAATATGATATAAAAAAGTATATATGCATAATGTCACAATTTGGAAAAAATACATACAAGGTTTTGTTTCAATATATATTCATGGAAGCATTTTAAGTCATTTTAAGCATTTGTGTTTATCCAATTGGTAAAAATTGCCTTTCTGTAAAGAAGAAGATTTTAAAATATACCATCTCATTTTTAACAAGAGTTAAAACAGCAGAATATACACCACAGCCCAAACTGCACGCAGTGACTTTACATTTTCAAAAACATGACACAATTTTACAAAATGTTGACTGGCATCCAGTTTAAACTAAAAATATAACTTCCATGAATTCTCTTAGCATGGAGTCATGTACTCTTACTCCTGTGTACGGTACAGCCAAACCCTCGTATGTAGCTTATCACACAGTACTGTTTATCAAACCTCCAGGATCATCTGAATATGATAATACAATACAGATACAGGCTTACAGCTGGACTCTGTAGGACTCTGACCAGGAGCAAAACAAATTAAGTTAGTTATATAATATTACTGCAGATATTCACTCAAAGGTTTTTGTTCTGCACTAAAAAACAGATCTTAAACAGCAACACTTTCGCGTTTCACTGGTTAGATTTAGTGTTGCTTTCCGACATATGGCCTGTGGTGTAATAACTGTAGCTGTTATGTTTTACATGTTATATGCCTAGTGAAAGAAAAGTAATGTTTCTCTTTTCCTGAACAATTATCTTTGTTTTTCAGCTGTGAAGACAGAAACCACCATAATGAATACAACTTCATCCCACACTGTTCTTCAGGGAGAAGCAACTACAGTCCACTGTGGTTATGACAAAACTAGTGACGTAGATGCATTATCAGTAGCTTTGAGCAGAGAACAGACACTGTGCTCATATTTATATATTCAGAAATCCTGGAGCAAACAGACATGTAAGAACAACATCAGATTGATCTGGACTCCAGGAACAGAGGAAACATCATATGAGCTGTTAAATCTTCAGATCAGTAACTCTGGGGTCTACACGTGTACTGTGGAGAGACAGATACCCCCTCCTGTAAAACAACTGGGAGTTCAGAGAGCATTCATTCATGTGATCGGTGAGTATGCTTGGATTTGAATTTTACAGGGTAAGTTTTCCAGGAAAATCCTTCTCAAAGCCAGAAATGAGCTGCGATATATAGAAGAATGAGATTAATTGATGTATGACAAAATCTTTAAAAAACACTGACTGAAACAAACCAATTCCTTTTGGACAAAGTAGTCTTACAGTCCATGAGATTTCCAAAAATCTTATACAGTGTCATCCAAAAGTCAGTGATTTTTTTATTGCTGTATTATAAAGCCGTTTGGATTTAATCTGGTCTGAATAATTGCACACATTTCAGTGACTGGACTGAACGCACACACACTCTCATCTTTTAAATCTGTCTACACATAAACTTAAGGAGTACAGTGTTTACATTTATACCAACATATGGACATAACTGCACTTTACTGCTTCCACTACCAGTGGGCTATCTGCACTGTCCCCTCCCTGTCTTTACTACCAGTGGGCTATCTGCACTGTCCCCTCCCTGTCTTAACTACCAGTGGGCTATCTGCACTGTCCCCTCCCGGTCTTTACTACCAGTGGGCTATCTGCACTGCCCCCTCCCTGTCTTTACTACCAGTGGGCTATCTGCACTGCCCCCTCTCTGTCATTCTTATAGATAGGTTGAATTCCCCTTCGTTAACACTAATCTAAAGGCCACTAACGTATTTCAGCACGTCCAGCAGTGTCTGCTTCCTGTGTGAAGGGGTCTGGTGGAGCTCCCATATTGCTCTGCACCTCTGAGGGGTTTTATCCTGCTGCTCTGGAGCAGGTCTGGATCAGAGATGGAGAATTCATCACCTACCTGAACTCTTCACTCACAAACAGAGAATATCAGAACTCTTCCAAGGTCCAGCTAAACTCCAGCACCAACATAGACGGATCTTACAGCCTCACATCATACCTTCACCTGTCACCCACAACAGAACAGGTGCTGTATAGCTGCTGGGTCAATCACTCGTCCCTCAGCCAGCCGATCACTGTTAACATATCCTCCAGTGAGTGCAACGAGCCAGCAGGTGGGACACTTTCAGTTTGAATACCTTTTCTGCTTTTGCAGCAGCAGTGTCGACAGACTGGTGTGATTCTGTCATGTTGTTGCTTTCACAGCAGAACTCCATGCGTATTTTCCAGGTGTGATTTTCATAATTGCAGGAATCAGCTTTGGCCTATTGACTGGCATCACTTTCACCACTACAGCTCTCTGTCCTTGTCTCAGTAAGTCTGTATTTCAGCTGCAAGTTGATCAGCAGTCACATGTCTGTGGTTATGACCCCACATAACTATAATCATTTGTAGATTAGATTAGATTAGATTGTAACTTTATTTAAATAATAGTGCAGGTCAATGAAATGCAGTTAGCATCCAATCAGAGATGCTAAATACTGTAGTATTTACACATAAAGTGCAGGAAAGTAACCATGGCAAGTGATCCTAAGGTTTCAATATGCTCAGTTATGGACACTGGGGTGGTAGAACAATAAAGATATTAATATAAATACATATCGTCGCTGTCCAATGAAAAACATGTATCTCCATTTTTGATGATTTTTACTTTTATGTATAATTTAATCACATGACCTGCTGTTTACACAGTGTGTTCATTTCCTGATGAATGGACCAACAGAAATGGTCCAAAGATCAGTTGGAAAAAGTCTGGTTCCATTGACTTACATTACAATGAAATTGGGTTTTGGCCTCTCCTGTAAAGTTGCTATTTTGGAGATACTTGTTTTTCTTTGAACAGCGACGATATATGCAGAGTAGGTGGGGAGAATACAGTGTAGGTTGTATGTACTGTAAGAGCACATATGTACATAATGGTAAATATGCCAAGTAAAGATACATGACAGTTAGTTTATGCAGTATGTACAGTAACTGTGCAGATAAGAATAGGGCAGTAATAGACTGTGTGATTATGAATAGTGCATAAAATCATAGTTCAGTGCAGTGAGCGCAAAGTGGCGATGTGGATGCCCAAAATACAAACTACTGTATTTCTGTGCTACTTTGCAAAGGCCACAAAACTTACGTGTGACTAGCATATGAATGACTTCATTGATGCATGAGCATACATGCATGTTAGGCATTAAGAAATAATTATTATAATTATTAATACACAAATACACTGAACATGTGTGGATAGTGAAGTTGCACGTTAGGTAAGTTTGTCTGTAATGAAGAACACTGATGTAGGTGTGCATGTTACTGTAACATACACTGTCACTGTGTGTATTTAGCCTTTTTAATCACTAACCATTTGAAATTTGTGCCTTATAGAAAAACGGTTTTCTGCTGGAAGAGAGGTTGAAACATCTGAAGCTGCCTTGTTCTCTCAGGTGTGGTTTTATCGCAAGTGAAGCTCCACTCTAACGACCCTCTGTCTCAGTACTGTTTAGAACATGCCCATGTCAACTCCCTTACTTCCTTTCTGCTATCGTAAGGTTAACACAACAGCTGTTCCATTCACTGCAACTGCATTGCTGTACTCTGTTGGTTTACTAGTTAGCAAAATGGCTGCTATCCTCCTCAGAAGCCCTACTTCCAATAATGGTGGTGACAAGTACAACACGGCCTGTGTTTAAGTGGTTAAGGTCAGAATCAAACTGAACAGCCTGAAATCAGCATTGAATTTTATAGCGTATACTCAGATCCTATTTAGAAGCAGTTCATTGCATTTGTTTAAATTTCCTTGAACCACGTATGTTCATATTCTAAGCACTGACCCACATAGAAAATGTTAATATGCCAATTAGAAGCATTGAGTTGCAAAGTGTTTAGCCAGATACCATTTAGAAGCATTGAATTACATAGCATTTGATCATATCCCAGTTAGAAGCATTGAACCACACAGTATATGTTCATATCCCAATTAGTAGCATTGAACTACATAGCATTTGCTTATATCCCAATTAGAAGCATTGATTTTCCCAGCATTTGCTCATATCCCAGTTAGAAGCATAAAGCCTCATATGGTCTTAGCCAAATTAGAAGCATTGAAACATATAGCATATGTTCATATTCCAGTTAGAAGCACTGAACTTCTAATACAATATAACATATTGTCGCTGTCCAAAGAAAAACATGTATCTCCATTTCTGTTGATTTTTACTTTCATGCATCCTTTGATCACACAAGCTGTTGTTTACATAGTGTGAAAATTTAATGATAAATGAACCAACAGAAATGGCCCAAACTTGCTCAAAAGGATGCCTGGTTCCATTGACTTACATTAAAATTAGATTAGGTTTTTGCCCTGTTCTGTAAAATTACCATTTTAGACATACATATTTTTATTTGGACAGCGACGATATGTTCATATCCCAATTAGAAGCATTGAACCATATAGCATTTGCTCATATGCCAGTTAGAGGTATTTAGCCACATAGCATATGTTCATGTTCCAGTTAGAAGCGCCGCACTGCCGGTTAGAATAGAGAATGTGTCTAACTTTCTTCTTTATCTGACTCTCTCAGGTGGAATTCCACATTATCTCAACACCTCCACACTGACTCACTTCAACAACAAGCTGAAACAAATGCATCTGCCGCAGAGAAAGAGAAACTGTAGACTTGAGCTCCTCTAATTCTGATTCCATTCATTCACAAATAAATGATGATATGATATTAAGTGTTTCAGGAGTGATTTATTTATTTATGTATGTATGTATGTATGTATGTATGTATGTATGTATGTATGTATTTTTACTAGAGGGTATGGCAAAAGTAGCACGTTCCCCCAGTAGCTTTTTTAAAGGCTCCTATATATCTACCACTCATGAACAAGTCAACAGCTAACCAGAGACAGTGTTTGGTCAAGCTGACACACAGTAGATCTGTTTCTTTGTAGATGAGCATAGATGTCAACCTTTTAACTCTGCTGTATTAAACATTCATGTATCCATCAGGAAACACCCTGGACAGGCCGCCAGTCCATTACAGCGCATACTGTATTAAACAGCTTTAGGAAACAATATAAGTTATTATAATATCTTAAAAAATGATGGTCAGCATATTTCACCCTTCATGTATAACTAAAACCCTTATCAAACTGAACAATAGAAGCCACGAATGAACAGGTATACAGTGGATCAGTTACAGCATGGCTGCTGGAGTGTTTAAACACTGTGTACACTCACTGTCCACAGGATGCTGCCTACATAATGTAGTTTTACAGTTACAGACCATTGTCCGTCTATTTCTTACACCTGGTGGTCTTCCTGACCATTGACGAACAGGGTGATACAGTATACAGAGAAACAGATGGACTACAGTCTGGACCTGTACACCTACAGAGTGCCCTATATGGTCAGTGACTGTAGATACAAAGAGATGTACCTAATGAAGTGGCAGGAGGGTGTACTTTGTACATGTACATTGTGGCCCAGAAGAATATCCAGATCCAGGTTCCCAGTGATAAATACTAGCGGTTGGTGTAGCTCAGCAGATAATACCACATGTGGGAGACTGGGGTTCGAATTCCGGTCTGGGTGACTATGCTGTGCTACACCAATAAGAGTCCCTGGGCAAGACTCCTAACACTACACTGGCCTACCTGTAATATGAAAATCCTTGTAAGTCGCTCTGGATAGGATGTACATGCTGTACATGTAAATATTGGAACAATGAAGAATCTAAAACACATGTATGGTACTTGTGAAAAAGCTGCTGGCGTTTCACAGAGGAAACCGTGACCACAGCTGCCTCAGAGCAGGTGGGTGGGCTTCATTCTAGACTGAATAATCACTAAAGGGCTTCTTCAGAGAGGATACATCCTCTGCTCTGCAGCGCGGGATGGTGAGTTTTGTGCCATTATATTGGTCTACAGGTCTAAGTATATAAGCTGCATGTTTACAGGTAATGGAATTAGATCTGCTTTTGTTTGCTCTGGTTTTCTGTAAATCAATTTCTTGCGCAGCATCATATCGATCAGTCATTGATCAGCTGTTGGTGCATACGATTGTAAACGCAGTGACGTTCAGGCTGCCTGTATGTAGTTTTGAATTCTGTGAAACTTGTTTATTACGTGATTCCGAATGGAAAATAGGAAATTCAAATTTCTGTGTCATTTACAGACTTCCATACAGCATTCCTGTTTGCTCCACCGGGTGTGGCTCTCTCTGTCTTTTCTCTCAGGTGGGTTAAAATGGTCATACCGTTTCCTGTTTGTTACCTCATATTAGTAATAATCATATCACTTTACATTAAGTGCGTGTATATATATATCTACAGCTCTGGAAAAAAATAAGAGACCACCTCAAAATGATCAGTGTCTCCTTGTAGTTGTATGTACAGGTACTGGGTTTGTGTTGGACCAGAATTCCTCAGTTCTGTTTTATTCTCTACACTACCGGAAACATGTCTCCCAAATTCCTGATCTGATATTGTATTAGATCTGTTTATTTAGAAAATGACTGATGGTCAAAATAACAGTAGCACCTCCGGAAGCCTGTTTCGAACCATCCTCGCTCTGCAGTGTGCCACAGCTGCTGCTTGCCAGTCTGTCTGTAGGTCACTTGAGGTCATCTTACGGTGGTTAAGTGACGGTCGAATGAGATGCCGCTCATCACGGGCAGTGATGCCATTTTCACCGTCTGCTAGTCTGTAGCTGTGTTGTCCTGTGTGTTTGCTGCTTGACCTTGTTCCTATAAACCAGACGCTCACTGTATCTGCCAGTAAAGCTAGAACCCGACCTTCGGTTCCTCGCTAAGAACCTGCTGTACATGTGGAGATGCTGATTGATAAATAAACTAGAGTGATCTCTTATTTATTTCCAGAGTTGTGTGTATATAACATGAAGTTATGTATTAATAATGGTTACTATGCTTAATGTAACAAGTACATGTTTACATGTTGAGTTGTTAAACAGTTAAACGGTTGTTACATGTTAACTCAGCATTAGTAAATCATGGTTAGGGCATTACTTCATTTTACCTAATGGATAAATCCATATAATTTAGTGAGTACTTAATGTAAAAAGTCACTGTTATACTGTTAGTATTTCACTATAGTATTTTAAGCTGCGATGAATGAACAGGTAAAATACTGACATGAAAATAAAATTTTATATGTTACAGACAGCTATATATTCTTATCCCATTAAACTCTTTTCCTTATTACTCTACTTTAGTGTGTTTACATTGTGGTTGTCCAATGAAAACCATGTATCTCCATTTTTGTCCATTTTTACTTTTAGGCATCATTTGAACACAGCAGCTGCTGTTTACACTGTGTAGAAATTTAATGATGAATGGACCAACAGAAACAATCCATAATAACTTGGAAAAAAGTCTGGTTCCATTGACTTACATTAAAATTGAATTAGGTTTCTCCCTCTCCTGTAAAGTTGCCGTTTTGGAGATACCTGTTTTTCTATGGAGAACCACTTTTTTTATGGATCTTTAATGTGGATTGTGAAATGAAACTGAGCTGAGTTTATGATCTGCTTCTTATGCTTACTTTTATTTATATTTTGTTTAATGATTTTAATGATTAGTAAATATTATTTAATGATATGTTATCTTTATGATTTTTAAATGATTTATTTTGCTTTTATTTCTTTGTATTTCCTCCCTTTTATGTAAAGCACTTTGAATTGCCCTTGTGTATGAAAGGTGCTATACAAATAAACTGGCCTTGCTTCTTTCAGCTGTGAAGACAGAAAGTGGTGTATTGAATAGGACTACATCTCACACAGTTCTTCAGGGAGGAGCCACTACAGTCTACTGTGGTTATGACAAAACTGCTGACATAGATGTATTATCAGTAGCTTTGAGCAGAGAAAAGTTACTGTGCTCATATTATTATATTCATAAATCCTGGAAGAGGCGATCATGTGAAGACAACATCAGATTGATCTGGACTCCAGAAACAGAGGAAACATCGTACGAGCTGTTAAATTTTCAGATCAGTAACTCTGGGGTCTATACGTGTACTGTGGAGAGACTGGCACCCCCTCCAGCAAAACAACTGGGAGTTCAGAGAGCATTCATTCATGTGATCGGTAAGAGGATCTGTAAGCCATGTACAGTTGTCTTTATAGCATTGATATTGCTTAGAATATAGTTGCTAAAGACAGATGAGTATCTCCAAAATGGATTCTTTACAGGAGAGGGCAAAACCTCATTTAAGTGTATTATGTTGATAGTGGTGAAATACTGGAAAACCTGAAAATAATTATTTCCCTTGTCTTACATTTCCCTGCATGTATCTCTATTTAAAAAACAGTATCATGTAATAGCTTTCTGTGAAGGAGCTGTTACAAACATTAAACTCTTGATGTCTGGTTGCCATCACCACATCATATTTATCAGTAACCAATCATGGCTTTATATGGTATACTCATCATCAAAAGCTGCACCCAGAAGGAAGTGTGGGATGGCGGTTCTGTTGGGGAGGAAGATAAAGGTTACCAGTAGCAATAAAATGATGATACATTTAGACTGATATGATCAAAATTTATTGAGCTACACATATAGAGGTAGTGTCTCTCAGTGCTCTGTGATTATAGCATATTAATATCAGTGCACTTTGTTAAATCCGCCTACCTTCTATCTAACATACAGGTTAGTTAGTAGTAATAGTTCTACTATTACAGCTACTATTGTACTGTTTCTTTGCATAGTCTGAAAACTTTCAGCTTGTTCTTTAGTGGTCTTCCATGGGACCACCGCAGAGCAGGCACTCTTTAGGTGATGGGTCATTCTCAGCACTGCAGTGACACGGATGCGGTAGTGGTGGTATGTTAGCATGTGTTGCCCTAGTACAAGTGATTTAGACACAAAGGTTAAGGTGCCCTTCATGAAGCAGCAGGTCAGTTTGTATGCAGTAAGGAAGGGCTGGTAAAGCACATGCTCTGAGCACTTAACATACAGTATCACCAATATCACTAACAAGAGTCCTTGGGTAAGACTCCTAACACTACATTGGCCTACCTGTAGGGCTGTACCCGACTCAGCATTTTGTCAGTCGAATCAGATTCGCCCGCCATGGTCGACAATTCGACTATTCGTTCATGGAGCCTGATTTACTTACAGGATATAGCGCCGGGCAGCAGCTCGTATTTATGCTAAACATTAGCGCTTATAGTCTTTAAAATTTCACTCCTAACAGCTTCTTTAGTAAGACGACCCTTCGTCTTTCATCTCTCATAAATAACGAACTGCTAAATAAAACCAGATTAGTCCATATTTAAATTATGTTAGATGAAAAGAAGAATGGTAGATCTGAAACCATATAATTATATTACCCACGCTGTAATAATTATTTAACGTCTATCGGCAGGCATATAAATAAAGATGATCGTAGCTGTAGGCGAATAAATAAACATATCTGTAGGTTCTAAATAACAGAATTATAATGAAACAAACATCTTTGGTCCGTTATTCCTTCACCCCAAACAGCCGTTATGTCTAAACGGAAGTCAGCTCACTCGTTTGAAGCAGTGTTTGATGTCTGACTGAATGACGAGTAGAATTAGGTTTAACTGGTTCAGACTCTCTTCCTCAAAATCTCCTCCAGGCTTTCTCTGAGACATCGCTCCCCCGTGTTTCTCAGCTTCACGCGGTGAACCGCCAGCGCACGTCGTCACGTGGATTTAATTTAAGAACTTACCTATGTATTTATTATCCACCTTTTTGTCTTTTTACATTCTTAAAGTTATTGTGCATTTTTCTAAGCTTTAGTCTGTTTTATGGAAGAAAAAAAAAGATCACTGTTGTCAGTCGATTACAGTCACCTGTAATATGATTAACCTTGTAAGTCGCCCTGGATAAGAGCATCAGCTAAATGCCATAAATGTAAATGTGATATCACATGAAAACTGCTGGGGAAGGGGGAAACCTGTTAGGCTGTGTCACCCACATGGCAGCCACCTGGAATATCGCCATCTTGAATTCAACTTCAGTTTTTCAAATGGAAATGTAGATGCATCTCTCCTGATGTCAAACCTACCCACCAAGATTCATTCCTTCTGGGTGCAGCTATTAGAGCAACTGTTCTTTTGATGAAGAGTGTATTATGTTAATAGTGGTGGAAAACTGGAAAACCTGAAAATGACGATTTCTCTCTTGTCTTACAATTCTCTGCATATACCTCTAATTACACACAGTATCATTAAATAGCTTTCTGTGGAGGAGCTGTTACAGACATTAAACTCTTTAGATGTCGGGTTGCCATTATCAGCATAATAAAGAAATCTGCATTGGTAAATTTGTCTATGATGGACCAGTTTGCATCCAGTTACTATAAACATCTCAGGTTACATCTCAGTCATTTAGTTATGTACACATTGGTGGAATGCCCCTTTAATTCCCGATATATCTAAATATCTCATTACATCCTGTTTATCATTAAAACGTTCTTACGTGTGGTGATGTTTTCCATTTTTCCCTCCCTTTTACCATTTTGATAAACTGCTAGTCATGTCCTAACCCCCTTCTCTCTCCAGCACGCCCAGCAGTGTCTGCTTCCTGTGTGAAGGGGTCTGATGGAGCTCGCGCATTGCTCTGCACCTCTGAGGGGTTTTATCCTGCTGCTCTGGAGCAGGTCTGGATCAGACATGGAGAATTCATCACCTACCTGAACTCTTCACTCACAAATAGAGAATATCTGAACTCTTCCAAGGTCCAGCTGAACTCCAGCACCAACACAGACGGATCTCACAGCCTCACATCATACCTTCACCTGTCACCCACAACAGAACAGGTGCAGTACAGCTGCTGGGTCAATCACTCGTCTCTTAGCCAGCCGATCACTGTTAACATATCCTCCACTGAGTGCTACGAGACAGAAGAGCAGACCACAGGTGGGAATTCTGTTGTTTATATAGTTAAAATGATCTGGAATCTTTTCATGATTAATGAAACACATTTGCTGTACTCATCAGTAACTGATCATAAGTAATCATACGTATCTATTATACACTCATCATTAATTAAATAGCTACACCCAGAAGGAAGTGTGGGACTGCAGTGCTGTTGGGAAGGAAAAAAGGTTTCCAGGAACCAAAAAGGGTTTCCAGGATCAATAACTGATGATAAATTTAGATATGATCAATATTTATTGAGCTACACATACAGGAGACCTTCTGGACACATCACACATACATCACAACAAACCGTTCATCTTGGCGCTGACCACGGTGCCTCCACACACGGATATGTTGGTCATCTCCACCAAGACAAAAGCAGGACTCGTCCCTGAAGATGACCCGCTGCCATTCTGAGTCAATCCATGACAGTCTGGCACGACACCACTGCAGTCTTTAGTAACAGTGACGTGGTGTTAGGGACAGTCATCTTAAATGGTCTGGGTGTATGTAGTCGTGCATGTAGTGGGTGCATGGAGGACATCACTGCTCGCTGTATGTCCACAATGGTAGCTGTTGGGTCAGTCATGTATAGCGATATGGTCTTGTGTCACATCTTTGCTTATTTCACATGCGGGACAGAGCGTGAAATTGATCCTTTAAATTGATCTGGGTGCAGCTACTGATTTGAAGACGAGTGTATATTACCACTTTGGATTCTCAACCGAGACAATGATGCAGTGTAAGAGGTCCCGGCTGAGTAGTACTGTTGAATATTGACAGGTTTCCTCATCTTTTTCAGGTGTGGTGTTTATCATGGCAGGGATTATCTTCGGTGTTTTGACTGGTGTCCTTTTGATCACTGACCTTCTCTGTGTTTGCCTCCGTAAGTTTTGATTCATTTGTCTTTTGAAATGCTAAATTGTCGGTGCCGTGTATCACCAGTGCACAATCATGCATACATGTACACACTGTTCAGCCACTTTGTTAAGTCCACCTACCTTGTATCTGTTGCGGGCTCAAAGAACGAGGCCTTTGTTTATGTACCAAGACTGATCCTTTAATGAGGAGACAAGAGTAGATCTGCAAAAACACAGAAATGGCCATCAACAGGGACAGTGGCTCGCTCCGCACCTCGCTCTACTCTGCGCACAGAGATTCTGAGGCAATTAGCTCACAGTTAGCTTTTCCTAGTAAATGATATTTCCCCAACGTTTTAAATGTGGCTTACAGAGAACACAAAACAAAAAAAACACAATCTTCAGTAATACAAGTTCTAAAATGGTGACCAAAGTAAAGCTAACTAGGATTTGCCACAGCGAGTACAGCAGAATGGGCTAATTGTTTACCTTTACCCTACTAACATGCAACGAGCTCTAAATTTAAAAAATATAGCAAATATACAATAAAACTATACTATTAAAACACCATCCTTTTGAAACAACATAACCTGAGTAATAATAAACAGCTCGCCTGCAAAAACACAGAAATGGCCATCAACAGGAACAGTGGCTCGCTCCGCACCTCGCTCTACTCTGCGCACGGAGAGGTACATGCACACAGGGGTGGTGACGTATTTCCGCTAAAATCTCAGCCAGCTCAGCCACTTCCGCTATCCACACTGTTGTGTTGAGTTTAGGGAAGCCGCGATAACGTCTCAAGAAAAGAAGTTTAAGTTTAAGCGAACTGACAGCGCTACAGCTGGACATTGCTGTGTACCTTTATGTCAGGCCTCCAGTAAATACAACAAAGTACTTTGTTTTCATACGTTTCCCTCCGATGCGGAAAACCGGCATAAATGGATTGTTGCTATCCGGAGGGAGAACTTCACAGTCACTCCGCATACCGGCGTGTGTAGCCGGCATTTCAAGAAAGAGGATGTGCGTGAACCAGAGTCCAAGTCAGGACATCGACTGTTACAGAAGGGAGCGGTGCCGATGTTGTTTGAGTGGAACAATTTCCCCGTTCGACTTTCAAGACCGGGGATTTGGGAGAGGAGAAAGCGACCGACGGAGGATGACACACCTGTCAAGGAGGCTGATACACTCCCCGGGGACCACGACTACGCTTCAGCTCCGGATCCCGCTGCTGTCGACTTGGTTCTCGAAGAAAATACGCTTCTTAGAGAGGAGATCCTCCAGCTGAAGCAACAAATTGAGAAGCTTATTTTGGAGCATCGGTTTGGCATTCACCGCTTTGCTGGCTCGAACAGTGACATTCGGTTTTATACAAGGTAAGATGTTCAGCAGACTAAGATTTGAAGTTGATGCACTAAAATTAGTAAAGCATAGAGACAAACGCACCTGCCCTGATTAAAATTCGTTTCCTGATTATAAATATACTGTGGCGACCGCTACTGTAAAAAACATGCTGCGTTGTGTTTGCGTAAGAGTGGAGTGCGAGGGGCTGGTGTCGTGCGGCATTGCCCATGATGCACCGCGGCTTCTCTCGCTCATACTCTGCTCTATAACGCTGTAGTTAATGCATGTGTTGCGGGTGTTTGCGGACAGACGTGTTCGTTTGGTCGTTGGTGTTTTATTGTGTGTGTTTTTGGTGTGTTGTTGAGTGTTGGTGTGATTCACCGTTAGGGTGAATCACACCGTGTAAGGGTAAGAGCTGGCTCCGTTGAGCCACTAGGAGGCGGGGTTGCCACCTTATAAGGCTTGTAAAGAGCTGTTTGTACGGGTGCGGCCCCAATACTGGCTAAATAAAAGAGTAGTGTTCCAGATAACCTCTCGAGTGGACAATGGCTTCTTCAAGATCGTCACAATGGTGTCAGAAGTGGGATGTCTCGAGGGAGATAGACGAGCTGGAGAGGCAGATCCGGAAGCTCCAGGGGAGTGGACCACAACGGAAGAGCAGGATGGGTACCGAGCGCCACGCCTACCCATGCTTACCTGACGGGGCTAGCCGGCCACGCCAACGGCCGGCTGAAGGCGATGACGGCCGGGGCTCGGACGGCGACTCGCGCCGTCATGGATCGATGGCGGCGACTCGCGCTGCGCCGTCACAGCTCGACGGTGGCGGTGAGCAGGAGGGAGAAGAGGCATGGCGCCAACGCGTTAGCGACCACGCCCCCTACGCGGAAGCAAGGGCAGAGGGCGTCAGGCTGCCGCGCTACAATGGAGAGGCGGCATGGGAGCCGTACGAAGCACAGCTGGGCGTGGTGGCTCGGCACTTCGGCTGGACGCCGGCGATGATAGCAACCCGGCTCTGCCTTGCCTTGGAGGGTCGAGCCCTACAGGCCCTCGTGGATGTGCCGGAGGAGCTGCACGGCGATTTGGGCGCACTGAAGACAGCCCTGCGGCAGCGATTTGGACAGGCGCCGGCGATCGCGGTGGTGAGGCAGAAGCTGCGGGAGCGGCGGCGTGAGAAAGGGGAGAAACTCGGGGTGTTGGCTGCCGAGCTGCGCACAATGGTGAGGCAAGCTTACCCCGAGTTTCCGACGGAGGTGCGCGGAGAGTTGGCGCTGGAGGCATTTTTAAATGCCATCACGCCAGAGACCCTGCAGCGGCATGTGCGGCTGAGCGGAGCGGCGTCGCTGGACCAAGCGACGAGAGAGGCAGAGCGGGCGGAGCTCATCTTGGCTGAGCGTCAGCCATCTCGCTGTCGTCAGGCGGAATTGGCGACGGAGGTGGAGGAGGAGCCTGTAGCCTGCAGAGTCGAGGCGGCGGGACCATCGGCAAAAGTGACGTCGGACAATCTACGTTGCTGGCGCTGTCGCAGGAGGGGTCACAAGGCGAGCGCGTGCCGCGCAGCGGAACCCGCGGGAAACGGCGACGGGGCCCCCCGGTGAGGGACGGGGAGCCCCCACAGGCTGAGACCCTCGAAACATCACTTGTCGTGGGCCGGCTGGGCAACCGGAGCGGACTGTGGCTCCGGTGCGTCATCAAAGGGGTGCCGGTCACAGCGTTGGTGGACACGGGCTCGACGGTGACGCTCATCCGCCCCGGCGTGCTGACGGGGGAAGA
>JAMWET010002786.1:15000-146999 GCA_024036415.1 Prochilodus magdalenae | reverse complement strand
GATGGAGTGGCGGATGGATGGATAGGTATATAGATAGATGGTGGGTGGATGGATAGGTAGATAGATAGATAGATAGATAGATAGATAGATGGGTGTATAGGTGTATTGATAGATGGATAGGTGTATAGATAGGTGGGTGGATGGATAGGTATATAAATAGATGATGGGTGGATGGATGGGTATATAGATAGATGATGGGTGGATGGATGGATGATGGGTAGATGGCGATGGGGTATATATAGATAAATGATGGATAAGATAGTTAGTATAGATAGTAGTAAGGGATTGATAGCACTGGGTTAAACGGCTGTACTTACGATAGATGGATAGGGTGTATAGATAGAATGGGTATTGATAGATAGATGATGGAATTGATGGATGGGGTTTGCTTCACACTAGGTGTATAGGTTCCATAGTGTGGTATGGATGGATGTGTATAGAGTGTGTGACCGATTGTATTGGCCATAAGGCTGGCTATAGATAGGTAGGTGTGACATAGGGTGGATAGATATGAATGGGTGGGGTCATAGGAGTAGGTATACTAGATAGATGATGGATTGATGGTTACATGGCAGCTGCTATCAGGGCTGATCAGTACACGCATGGCTAGGCGAGTAAGATCAGGCTAAGGTGGAGGATGGATAGGAAAATTTTGATGGGTGGATGGATAGGTACATAGATAGATGATGGATTGATGGATGGGTGTATAGGTGTATAGATAGATGGCTAGGTGTATAGATAGGTAGGTGGATGGATGGATAGATGATGGATGGGTGGATGGATAGGTATATAGATAGATGATGGATTGATGGATGGGTGTATAGGTGTATAGATAGGTGGATGGATGGATGTGTATAGGTGTAGCGATAGATGGCTAGGTGTATAGATAGGTAGGTGGATGGATGGATAGATGATGGGTGGATGGATAGGTATATAGATAGATGATGGATTGATGGATGGGTGTATAGGTGTATAGATAGATGGCTAGGTGTATAGGTAGGTGGATGGATGATGGAATGGACTATAGGTACGGTGCGGTAGCTGATACGTGTAGATGGCTTAGGTGTATAGTTAGGTGGATTGGAGGTGGATTTTGTGGAGATATATGTTTATGAAAGCCTGTGATTACATGATACAACTTGATCATTACCACAGTAGTATGATAGTAGTTACACACTTAAATGCAAACCCTATTGTACAATGGAATCTGTGACCCCTTACATGCCCCCCTGTTACGTGCACTCCTGAAGGCCTAGGCATTTCGGGAGAGTTAGCATGGGTAGCTAGAAGGTGAATGCTACAGCCCAACTCCTGTTTCTCCATGGTGTCGAGTATCAGGTGGTCATGTGGTTAAGCCCGCTAGTGTATACAGGCATAAGCGATTCCGATTCAGTCTGCCTGTGTGAGCTGGGTATACACGGCCATAAGCATAGTTTAAGCCACGGCGAGGGTGGATGTAGATGGTAAACTCTATGCCGCTGTATCGGATGCAGCATCCTCTCTTGTTTGTGTACGATTGCGACACTGAGCGTGGGATTATGGTAAGACCAGTTCAACTCAAATTTAATTTGTGCCGTATTTCCTCTCCAGAGCACATTTATATTCAGCCAGATATGATTGCTGCTCACCACTCATAATGGTGCCTTTGATCACACTATTCTAGGACGCCTCTGAGTAGCAAGAGCCTGAAGCAAACATGACAGCCGCACGCGTGGAGATTCTTTCTACGTCCGACTTCAAATCTTTTCCGAGTGCGTCCCTGAAGCTGAGGTCTGTTTAGTAGCCGTTATAGTCTTTAACACGGACGACCAAAGAAGGCCATTTTGATAATGGGGAACGGCCTAAGCCTCGCTTTCAGATAAGCAAAGTAATTACAATTAGCGCGGACGGAGGCGCGGTGGTGTGTGCCCACGGCCATATTTATACTTCGGCGTGTAGGGAAAACAGACCAGCATTACAGACTTCATGGCGGAATTAGTGGCAGCAGCAATTACGGATTGTTGCAGCACTGTTTGCACACCCATATGGACACTTCGTTTACCACCAAACCCCACCAGTGGGCCTACACGTGGACAAAAATACGAGTCCCCTGTGACTGAAGCTCACTTAATAGCATGGGACACCTCCACCAGCATCGATAAAAGCTGGGACTGGATTGGGCATGGACTGGACAAGTTTCTGGATGTAGCCACCTCAATGTTCAGACTCTCTAACGTCAAAGAATTGGTCAGTTGGTTCCAGAGTTGGTGGAGGCCTTCCCTGGCCCAACTCCGAGGAGAATTCCCTGTATCCTTGGATTTTCCCACTGCTGGTAGACCCATATGACCGTACGCTTCCATACACCTGCAGATTCAGCTACTTCCTTCACACTATGGTCTTTGGCCACGCCCACATGCAGTCCCTCCTTTTAGCCATTCTGCTCTGGAGCCATTTTCCACACATGGAACGAGGCATTCCCTGCACTGTAGCACCTCTTCCCAATCTATGGATCCCGTCACTCACACCCCACAGTATTTATAGCCCATCATCCTTGTGCAGCGCCATCTGCAGGAGCCTAAAGATGGTACCTCCTTAAACACACAAGGTTAACTTTTGGTGTGGTGAGCTTCATTTATTAGATATCTATGTGAGCTTTTAGAGGAGTTGGTTATCATAGAGATGCACAGACTCCATGGTACCACTCCGGTCCACTCACACCAGCACAACGCACTCTTACACCACCACCACCACGTCAGTGTCACTGCAGGGCTGAGAATGAACCACCACCCACATCATACCTGCTCTGTGGTGGACCTGTGGGGGTCCTGCCCATTAAAGAACAGGGTAATAGAGTATACAGAGAAACAGATGGACTACAGCATGGACCTGTATACCTACAGAGTGTCCTATATGGTCAGAGGTGGAGCTGATAGAGTGGACAGTGAGTGTAGGTACCAGCAGGTGTACCAGTAAACTGCAATGTGAAGGAAAGTGCGGAAACGTTGTTCCGTGGGCCCTTTAAAACACAGGGGTCTGTGGGGCCGGGCCAGGTGATATACGCCTGCCGGAGAATGTTTCATGGCTGATAAAGCCATCACTGAGATGGAGCCCGTGTCCGTATCTCTAACCACACCATGTCAGCACTTTTAGGGAAGCTTTATGTTCTCCCCCACCCCCTTAGGAGGGAACCAGGGGGCATCCTTTTATTCGCCTCCCGTATTGGGCTGGGAAAGAAGTGCGTTCCCATCTCTCTCTCTCTCTTTTTTTTTTTTAAGGCCGGCTGCCTCCCGATCTAACGATTTTCTCCCCTCCTTCTTTTCCTTTTTCTCTTTTTTCTGCCTTTTCAGCACTAATGAAACGTGTAGATCACATCCGTCCCGGGCTCATTATTCAGCCGTAGCCGCACATCAGATGCGGGAGCTTAAGTCAGCTTCCTCTGTGAAGCGCGAGCCATCAGGTCGGGCTTCAATTAAGCAAAATAAATAAAAAATAAACCAAATAAAAACTGAGGAGTCCCGGCACTTCCGAGCACTCGATCAGAGACGGGACGGAAAGCTCTCCGGAGTGTTGCTTTTAATTCATTCTGACATCATCCGGGCGCAGGCAGCACATATACATCAGCAGTCAACAAAGGAGCCTGGGATATATGGCCCATTTTAAAACAATTACGCCAGATTTATGAGGCTTTTAAATTGCTAACAGCTTGTATATGCCGTTGCAACCCATCCCCCTCCACCCCACCACCCCCAAACCCTTGCTATAAAAAGCCCCGTGAAGAACAACAACAATAATAATCCTGGGAGAGGAAATGTTTTACAGCAGGCCGCTCCGCCGAGGCCTCCCGGGATTTATTGGATTGCTATGATATTGTTAGTTTCCTGAATTCCTTCAGCTGTAAGGCAGTTTCCCTCTCTCCTGGTCTTCATTCCTTCCGCTGGATCTGCATGGTGTCGTCCAGCTTCATGAAAGGTGCTCACCAATGCTGTCAGTGCCAGGGGTTCAACCTCAGGGCCCATCCTGTTAGTGCAGCACCATCGGCAGACGGCTGCACCACGCAGGACTACATGCACACAGATCGTTACCACGACTGTCCTTAACACCACGTCACCGTCACCAAACACTGCAGTGGTGTCGTACCAGACTGTCATGGAGTGACTCAGAATGGCAGCGGGTCATCTTCAGTGACGAGTCCCTCTTTAGTCTTGGTGGAGACGCCCAACGAATCCGTGTGTGGAGGCACCGTGGTCAGCACCAAGACGGACGGTTTGTCGTCACACGTCCAGAAGGCCTGGTGTCCCTCCACCTCCACCCCTACCGCACCATCTGCAGGAACTGTGTGAGGATGTTCAAGCTGCATGGGATGGATTATCACAGGACTCCATTAGGAACCTCTACAGCTCCATACCGAGACGTCTGGCGTGTTGGGTTAGCAAACACGGCGGCCCGACGCCATACTGAGAGACAGACTTCTGTATGTGTAGCTCAATAAATATTGATCATATCAGTCTAAATTTATCATCAGTTATTGATCCTGGTCACCTTTATCTTCCTTCCCAACAGCACCGCACTCCCACACTTGGCTCACTTCTATCCGCATTCTCTGCACGATGGCCTATAAACCGTTGAGTGTTCTATTTAGAGGGAACTCGGCGCTGGACTTGGTTGAGCTGAGGTGCAGAAGTGTTACTTATGACACTAATTTGACTGACCTTTTCAGATGGCTCCTTCCGTAAACCCGTGAATGGTTATTCTCCGGCAGAGTGAAGGTTGCATTAATTAAGTGCCATCTGAAACTTCAGTGTGAAAATTAAAACAGCGTCTCTCGTGTGTAATTAAGCAGGCGCTCCTTTCTTCTACTAGAACCGCTATTTGGCCAGAACCTTCAAATACGGTGCGCTACATACAGCGTTTCTGCCGAACCTAAAGTCAGGTCTGGTTTATTTATGTGCTATTTACACCAGAGGTTGTCACAAAGCAGCTTTACAGGGAATCAGTCCAAGCCAGAGGCAGCAGTGGCAAGGAACAACTCCCTCAGGGCAAGAGGAAGAACCCTCGAGAGGCACCATAACTCAAAAGGGGAACCCATCCTCTTCAGGTTGAACCTGAATGGCACCGAACACGATAAGGATCAGAGTTTATAATGATAGGCATTGAAAGGAGAAGTGTTGTGTGTTTTCGAGGCAGAGGCAGAAGTGAGTCTGTGATTAAATAGCAGCATCGTCTGATGGGTGAAGGAGATGCAGGTGAAGCCTCCTCATAGCACGAGACAAGGAGAAGCTTCACTGGTCAGCAAACTGGTCAGCAAGAAAGCAGAGGCACCCAGGCGAGGCAGGTGAAGTAACGGAGCACAGGATGGGCAGTGGCTATGCAGCGGAGGTTCAGATTGTAGCTCAGAGCTGCTGGTCCATTCATCATGCAATTCTTACACAGTGTAAATGGCAGCTGCTGTTTTCAAGCGATGTGTAAAATTCAAAATGTACAAAAATGGAGACACGTTTTTCATCGGAGGCGACAATATGTATATATATATGCTAATTATTTGCACATCAGCAGACCGACCTGGAGAGAGCCATGGGGCTAAATGGCCATTCTCTCTTTAGGTGAGCTCATCCTTCATTTGGGGTTTGAGTGAGTTCTCTGCCTTGTCAATAACACTAATCAAGGCCAACCTGCGTTTTGTTAGCCTAGCCGCATCCCCCCCGCCCCCGCACCTGGAGGGATGCAGTGAGGACTGCAGCTTCCTTCACCCTGACAGTAAAGTTTCTGAGCTTGTTACCTCTGGTTTCTGGAATCTGGTTTCCTAACTTATGCATCAAGCAGCATCTTACGGACCGTAAATAGCCCTAAACAACAGCAGCAGCAGCAGCAGCATCTACACCCACGTTTGAGCTCCATCTGGCACGTTGCCTGCAAGGCTGAAGAGCTATCCAGGGCAGGATGAATCACCTCTAAATGGGAAAGATACCCACGATGGTTCTAATGATCTAATGCAGGATTAGTTATTCAAGTGAGGGGAATTCACGGAAGAGATCAGAAGGAGGGCGTGCGGACGAACACAAAAGAAGTCCAATTAGCAGCTACACGCCGCTACAGGGCAGAGCTATAACTACATATGTTGTGGCTGGACTTTGACAAGAGCACAGTGACTGTGCTGAGCAACTCCTGGTTGAAATGTATGCACTGCTGGAGGGAATAAGGCAGTTTAGAGGTGTGGTGGGCAAGGTGTTGCAGTCTTCTCTCCATATCATGTGCTGTGGTATAGCAGAAATCAAGTTTACTAGATGGTTCTTGGCTTGGGTATATAGTTCTAGTGAAATTTACATTTATTTTTAAGAATGTGATTGGAAGCTTTAAAGGAGCAATATGTAATCTTTGTTGGTCAAAGCATTCCATAATGAACTTAAATGATCGACAGGACATGAAGAAATAACAGTTTTCACAGTGTGTTGGAGATCATTATGTATGGCATCACAGAAATATCCACTAAAGTTAGCATGCTAACCAGCTAGCCCTGGCCTATCCTGTCTTGCAATATCTCTTTGAACCTGAAGAGGTGATCAGTCCAACATGAGAGGATGAAGAAGTAGCGCTGCAGCCCCGAAGACGTATTCTAACTTATCATGGTGAATGGGACTGGAATCTTTAAAGGAGCAATATGTAATCTTTGTGGGTTAAAGCATTGCATAATGATCAACAGGACATGAAGAAATAACAGTTTTGACCGTGATGATCAGTCCAACATGAGAGGATGATAAAGTAGTGCTGCTGCCCCGAAAATGTATTCTAACTTCTTATCAATCTTGATGAATGGGATTGGAAGCTTTAAAGGAGTAATATGTAATATTTTGTGGGTCAAAGCATTCCAAAATGATCAACAGAACATGAAGACATAACAGTTTTGATGGTGTGTTAGACAGAGATGTAGAGATATCTTCTGAAGTTAGCATGCTAACCAGCTAGCACCGGTCTTTCCTGTTTTGCAATACCTCTTTCTACCTAAAGAGGTGATAGTGAGTCACTGTAGTGCTGTAGGAGTGGAATCGGTCTGTCGTGAGAGGATGAAGTAGCGCTGATGCACCGACAGTGCATTCTAACCTCTTATCAGTCATGTTAAAAGTGCTGTTGTGTAGCAGAAATCAAGTTTACTAGATGGTTCTTGGTTTGGGTATACGGTTCTAGTGAAAGCATTTATTTTTAAGAATGTGATTGGAAGGTTTAAAGGAGCAATATGTAATCTTTGTGGTTGACAACATTCCAAAATGAACTTTAATGTTTGGTAGAACATGAAGAAATAACAGTTTTGACAGTGTGTTGGAGATCATTATGTATGGCATCACAGATTTATCCACTGAAGTTAGCATGCTAACCAGCTAGCACCGGTCTTTCCTGTTTTGCAATACCTCTTTTTACCTGAAGAGGTGATAGTGAGTCACTGTAGCGCTGTAGGAGTGGAATCAGTCTGTCTTGAGAGGATGAAGATGTAGTGCTACAGCGATGGCATGTTATAACCTCTTATCAGTCATGTTAAAGATGCTGTTGTATAGCAGAGATCAAGTTTGCTAGATGGTTCTTGACTTGGATATACGGTTCTAGTTAGGTTCTTTAGATTCCTGAACTTTCTTCACATTTAAACGTCTCATTTATTTCAGCCCCGGTACGGAACCAAATGGAATCCTGCCATGGCACGTTTTAGTGCCTTCATTTTTAGGAATGTGTTTAGAAGCTTAAAGGAGCAATATGTAAACTTGTGGGGTTTAAAAATTCCAAAATGAATTTAAATTATCAACAGGATATGAAGAAATAAGTTTTGATGGTGTGATATAGACGATTGTGTACGGTGTTAGCGATATCTGCTGAAGTTAGCATGCTAACCAGCTAGCACTAGCCCAGCCTGTCTTGCGACACCTCTTTGTACCTGACCAGCAAACATAAACAATGAAGCTGAGGTCTGATGACGACTGTAGACCTGGTGGATTTCCTTGGTAAGAGGTACAGCTTGAGATGGTTCTAGATCAAGAACTCGCACACAAAGCAAGTTGCTTGACCCAAATACAAGAGAACATTGAACAGGGGAAGGAAATAAGCCCTTGGGGTTCCCATCCAGCCTGGCGCGGTGTAGTGTCTCCTACACCTGCTGAGAAAAGCTTCTGTTGGTTGCTTCAGTGGAACTCGACACAGCAGGGACACAGCGAAGCGGTTGATGGAATGCATGAGATGCTGGACTGAGGGGGAAATGCGACATTGTCATCACCGCCACAAGGCAGAGACCGCCTTCTGCTCTTGTGATGGACGTGTGTTGGAGGATGTTGTGACCTCCACATATAGAACTCTGAGTATCTGAGTATGGCTGACGCAACATGCCAGACGTCTCGGTATGGAGCTGTAGAGGTTCCTAATAGTGTCCTGTGATAATCCATCCCATGCAGCTTGAACATCCTCACACAGTTCCTGCAGATGGTGCGGTAGGGGTGGAGGTGGAGGGACACCAGGCCTTCTGGACATGGGGCAACAGACTGCTCATCTTGGTGCTGACCACGGTGCCTCCACACACGGATTCGTTGGGCGTCTCCACCAAGACTAAAGCGGGACTCGCCACTGAAGATGACCCGCTGCCGTTCTGAGTCACTCCATGACAGTCTGGTACGACACCACTGCAGTGTTTGGTGACGGTGACGTGGTGTTAAGGACAGTCGTGGTAACGGTCTGTGTGCATGTAGTGCCAATGGTGCTGCACTAACCATGACTCATGGAGGGAGGTGTCTCTGCTCGCTGAATGTCCTCAGCCGTGGCCGTTGGGTCAGTCAGCTACAGCGATAAGGCCCGTCCTTGCTTGTGCCACGTGCTTGGCCAAGCAGGAAGCTCATTAGCATGTCTCACAATGTCAAACCTACCCACCAAGTTTCGCTCCTGTTGGTTGATTCCTTTAGCACCTGTTCCTTTGAGGATGAGTGTACATTTCTAGTGAGGTGTGCATCAGGTGGGGTATGGGTACCTATAGTGTGCTAACAGCGTAGATTCAAAGCAGTGGTATAAACTGGTCTCGGTAGGTTGCTATGCCCCCCTCTCCAACGACACATGCCTTTTAATTGCCGTATTTGGGGAAACTGGAGATAACTCGGCCTAGCACTTGCCCAGGTCAGCAGAGCTGGATGTGATCCAGCCTTCAGGATATCAAAGATCTGGACCCCGAAATCACCAGGCCCCACTCCTGTTGTCCTCTCTGATGTTGTTGTCAAAAGCGTCATCGCTAACCAGTGAAGCTGACTAGCTCATTTGTGTGAAACTGATTTTCCACCAGACCTTATGACTGTGTAGCCATTTAATGGTGTACCTCTCGCATACGTGACTTAAGGTTGCCACCCGTCCCGTAAAATACGGAATCGGACATTCCAACCCCCTCGGACGCAGGTCCAATCCGGGACACGATTTGTTCCGTATTTCCGTAAATGTCCAATACACGCGTCTGTCACACACACATGAACGCCAAATCTAATGTTAAATTCCACCGCGCCTTGGGCACATGTCCAATCCAGGACGCAATTTGTTCCGTATTTACGTAAATGTCCAATACACGCGTCTGTCACAGACGCCAAATCTAATGCTAAATTCCAGATTGGACGAAGATCCAATCCGGGAAGTGATTCGTTCCATGTTTCCATAAATGTCCAATACACGCGTCTGTCACACACACATGAACGCCAAATCTAATGCTAAATTCCACCCCCGCCTTGGACGCAGATCCAATCTGGGACGCGATTTGTTTCGTATTTCTGTAAATGTCCAATACATGCGTCTGTCTCACACATGAATGCCAAATCTAATGCTAAATCTAATGCTAAATTCCACCCCCACTTGGATGCATGTCCAATCCCGGACGCGATTTGTTCTGTATTTCCGTAAATGTCCAATACACACATCTGTCATACACACATGAACGCCAAATCTAATGCTGAATTCCACCACCTCCTCGGACGCAGGTCCAATCCGGGACGCGATTTGTTCCGTATTTCCGTAAATGTCCAATACATGCGTCTGTCACACACACATGAACGCTAAATCTAGTGTTCCAGATCAGACAATGGTCCAATCCGGGAAGTGATTCGTTCCATGTTTCCGTAAATGTCTAATACACACGTCTGTCACAGACACATGAACCACCATCATGGCCCAGAGGAGCCGTGGTGGGCGTCGCTTATTTACATTTCTGAAAGGTGGCAACCCTAACGTGACTATGCCTACAAGGTAGTCGGATATGCGGATCAGATTCTTTCCTGCCACCTGTCAGACACTCTGTCTACAGCATTCACGTCATACAGTCACACAGAAGGATATGCTGGCGATGCAGACGTATTGATGCTGTAACTGGATCCGCCTGAACACCGCTTTCTCGTACAGTCTATAAGTGAACTTAACGCGGACACACCGCAGACGACTCCACTCCACAGTGACTTAATTCTCCTTGACATTTCCAGCGTCTTCCGAGGGGGAAGTAGTTAATCAAGGCTTTATGCCTGAAGTGCCCTCTTGACGAGTATCTCTTCCAGACTGACCTCAAACGAGCCTCTTAAATAATAAGCAAACAGTTTATATCTCACGCAGGCCGTGCCACCTCAACAGTCATACGCTACTAATCTGACGGAAATGGAAAGCCTAATGCCGGAATAACGACCTCCCGTTTTCCTCAGGATGACATATTGTGCCGTTATGCAGAAGATGAGTCACATGAAGGCGCGATCCTCTTCCAGGAACAGCCTTTTTACTGAGCGAGCAAGTGGAAAAGCACACGCTCCCGACCTCCCAGTGTCCGCCAGTAACCGAGCGAGTTGGACAGTGTTGGCTTCCCAGCCAGGCTGGGGGCTGTGCTTTCCAGCTGGGCTGTTCTCGGACAATGCTTCATTTGGTGTCAGAAGTGGGATCTTACGGCTGAGATGCAGGAGCTCGAGCCCAAGATCGGAGAACTCAAAAACAGATGACAAGGAAGAAGAGAAGCCGGGCACGGCGGAAGACATGAACCTCCAGAAAGCGGCTGAAAGGTCAGCAGCATCCAACGGGGGTACAGCACAGCAGAGCCAGCTACCGTACTTTACCGGAGACTGGAGGAGCTGTACTCAGTGTAGCTGCAGATGGTGGCTTAGCTTTGTGCCATGAGCTGGTGGCCTCATGGCCTGGTGCCTGCCAGTTGTGGTCACAGACTGCTGCCCGCATGTTCTCCGATAAAATGCAGGAAAGCAGCCGCAAACTATGATGCACCCGCCACCATGCTTCACGGTTGGAGTATGGTTTGGGTGTGCAGCCTCTGTGAGGCAGGAAAGCAGCCCCAGGCCATGATGCACCCGCCACCATGCTTCACGGTTGGGGTGCGGTTTGGGTGTGCAGCCTCTGTGAGGCAGGAAAGCAGCCCCAGGCCATGATGCTCCCTCCACCATGCTTCATGGTTGGCGTGCGGTTTGGGTGTGCAGCTTCTGTGAGGAAGGAAAGCAGCCTCAAATCTTGATGCACCCTCCACCATGCTTCATAGTTGGGGTGCGGTTTGGGTGTGCAGCCTCTGTGAGGCAGGAAAGCAGCCCCAGGCCATGATGCTCCCTCCACCATGCTTCACGGTTTGGGTGTGCAGCCTCTATGAGGCAGGAAAGCAGCCCCAAACCATGATGCCCCCCTCCATCATGCTTCACGATTGGGGTCCGGTTTGGGTGTGCAGCCTCTGTGAGGCAGGAAAACACCCCCAGGCCATGATACTCCCTCCACCATGCTTCATGGTTGGGGTGCGGTTTGGGTGTGCAGCCTCTGTGAGGCAGGAAAGCAGCCCCAGGGCATGATGCTCCCTCCACCATGCTTCACGGTTTGGGTGTGCAGCCTCTATGAGGCAGGAAAGCAGCCCCAAACCATGATGCCCCCCTCCACCATGCTTCACGATTGGGGTACGGTTTGGGTGTGCAGCCTCTGTGAGGCAGGAAAGCAGCCCCAAGCCTTGATGCCCCCCTCCACCATGCTTCACGATTGGGGTACGGTTTGGGTTTGGGCTATCAGTGAATAGAAGCTATAGGAATGGGTCGGAATGCTTCGGCTGCAAAACGCCGGCCCTCCGGCTCTCGTTTATGATCTGCGGTGTAAGCGTTTTCCGGCGAGGCGTTCCTATAAAACACCGAACGCCGACTCGTACAGTAAACCTAAGTAGTTAACTCAGCTCCCAGAGAATGACTTGAGGCAGCCTCTGTTTACAGCCCGAGCAACAGTGGGCTCGAGTGGGCTAGTACTCGGCGCTCCTCCTGCCGACATCAACCAGAGCTGGAACAAAAGGAAAACCCTGGAACGTCATGTAGGAACTCGATCTGAATTCTTTTGTGCGCCACCGAATGTTGACATTCCCCAACGAACGCAACGGTTAGCTCCTCTTTGTGGTCTTCGGCAGCCGACATCAGAGACCACCTAACTTCATCAAAGGCCGCGTCAGTCAGCTGCTACCCGTGGCTTCTGTCTACGGCTACCTCCTACCTCCTGCTTTTCTCACCTCCGCGGAGAGGTGTGCTGCTCTTGCCAGAGGCGATATGGAGAAACAAAAGGCGCTCGGAGGGCGCGAGACTTTCTCTCCGGACGGAGGTATGTAGATGAGCTGCGCCTCTGCTGCCGTCTTTCACACCAACCCATCTGGGGAGGGGAGGGGAGGGAGGGGCGGGGGTTCAGTCTAGACCCCCAAGGCTAACCTGCAGATACATTCCCTGTGGGTTGAGATCACAGAGTAAACGCAGGAGGTGAAAACAATGGCTGCCTCCTCTTTTTTTTTTCTTCCCTTCATCAAAAATTGAACAGATCACACAGAGACAGAACTTGGAAGCAACTTTGGGAAGAAGTGGTGAGCTTTGAGGGCTGTTAGAACACAAACACGGTACCACTGCATTAAAGAGGCCGGGTTTGTTTCTTCTGGCCCCGACCGCGAGAAGCTGTCACTTCTGTTTCGGGTCTGTTAAAGGGCCAGGATACTGAAAAATAGAAGAACCTGGTGTAGCATCTACACGCTGGTATGGCCTGCTCCTTCCCCTGACCCATGTATCCACACTCAGAGGGAGGTGTGGGAGTGCGGTGGTGTTGGGAAGGAAGATAAAGGTGACCAGGATCAATAACTGATGATAAGTTTAGACTGATATGATCAATATTTATTGAGCTACACATACAGAAGTCTGTCTCTCAGTATGGCGTCGGGCCGCCGTGTTTGCTAACCCAACACGCCAGACGTCTCGGTATGGAGCTGTAGAGGTTCCTAATGGTGTCCTGTGATAATCCATCCCATGCAGCTTGAATATTCTCTCACACATTTTTCCATGTTCTTAAATGGTCAAGACCCCCACCGGACCACCACAAAGCAGTATGTTGTGGGTTGTGGATCATTCTCAACAGTGACGTGGTGGTGGTGTGTTAGTGTGTGTGTGGTGCTGGTGTGAGTGGAACAGACACAGCAGTGCTGCTGGATATCTCAGTGTCACTGCTGGACTGAAAATTGTCCACCAACCAAAACTGTCCAGCTAGCAACGTCCTGTGACCAGCATCCTGTGGGTATCGTCTTGTGGGTATCGTCTTGTGGGTATCGTCTTGTGGGCAGCATCCTGTGGGTATCGTCTTGTGGGTATCGTCTTGTGGGTATCGTCTTGTGGGCAGCATCCTGTGGGTATCGTCTTGTGGGCAGAGTCCTGTGACCAGCATCCTGTGGGTATTGTCTTGTGGGTATCGTCCTGTGGGCTGCGTCCTGTGGGCAGCGTCCTGTGGGCAGCGTCCTGTGGGCAGCGTCCTGTGGGCAGCGTCCTGTGGGCAGCGCCCTGTGGGTATCGTCTTGTGGGCAGCGTCCTGTGGGTATTGTCTTGTGGGTATCGTCCTGTGGGCAGCGTCCCGTGTCCACTGATGAAGGACTAGAGGATGACCAACACTGCACTGTGCAGCAGCAGATAAGCTATCGTCTCTGACTGTCCATCTACAAGGTGGACCAGCAAGGTAGGAGTGTCTAATAGAGTGGACAGTGAGTGGACACAGTGTCTCAACACTCCAGCAGCACTGCTGTGTCTGATCCACTCACACCAGCACCACACACACTAACACACCACCACCCCGTCAGTGTCACTGCAGTGCTGAGAATGATCCACCACCCACATTATACCTGCTCTGTGGTGGTCCTGTGGGGGTCCTGACTATTGAAGAACAGGGTGATACAGTATACAGAGAAACAGCTGGACTAACTGTAGAGCTGCTCCTAGAGCGTCAGTGGAGCTGGTTAAATGGATCTCCTGACTGTTGACACATTATGTATGTCTTAAGATATGCAGTCTAAATTCCTCCACAGCAGTGATTACGTCGTTGAGCCATGTACCCACCTCCCTCCACCCTCCACCAACCCCTCCCACCCCCACCCCCCCAAAAAAAAAACAACAACCATGAAATTCATTCCAGTCCACTAATCTGCCCACATGACGAACAGTACCCCCCACACCCCACCCTTCCACACACACACACCTCCCTCCTCTCCTCCTTACTGTACCTCCCCCAGGGCTCGTGCTCGTGCTCTTGCTCGGCTCCTCAGTGCCTTTGAGCGCGGTTCAGCAGCAGCAGCAGCGGCGGCAGCAGTGTGTCTCCAGCCCGGCAGCTGCTCTCCTGCGGGGGGGCTTTCGCTTAAACTCCTCCGCCTAAGCTCTCCGCTGAAGTCAAGGCTCAGTTGTGCTTTGGACCGGGTCCTCGTGCGCTCGGATTCGCCTTTACTGACCGGACGGAGTTGCAGCGCGGTAGCGGTGTGTTTGTTTTGAGCTGCTGTTGTTTGTTTATTTGTTTGTTTGTTTATTTGTTCCAACTCAGTGCAGCATATAAGGCTGCGAAACTTGGGCTCGCGCACGAGTGGACGCGCGAGACACGGGGGATGATGCACGCGGGCAATGCGTTCTTGCTGTGCGCGGTGGTCCTGAGCGCTCGCGCCGTGGCCGGCTCCGACGGCTACTGCAGGAGTCTACGGGCGCAGGGCAGGTACACGCGGAAGGACCTACAGAACGAGTTTCGGCTTCGCGTGGAGGGAGACCCGGACACTTACCAGCCCGGGAGCACCTACCGAGGTCAGTGCAGGCGAGTTTGTGCACGTGCCTTCGGTTGCATGTGTGGGCTCTAGTTCTGCAGCATGGTTCTCAGGGACCAGCCACTGTGATGGACAGTATTGCGCTGCTCCGTATGTCCGAGGACGGCTGGTCAGCCGGGCAGTGCGGGACTGAGAACCATCCTGGCTGAGAAGTTTGTGCGTAATGCAAGTCATTGAAGACTTAAAGGGCAAGTTCATCTAGTTTCCAACATCGCTGGGTTCTTAAAGGCTTGAGATGTAAACACAGCCATGCGGAGGGGTTCGGTGTGCAATGGTTCACAGACGAGAAACTTGCAGACTGAAGATTTCCTTACATGGGAGTGATGGGAACCAGGAGGTCATGAGGTCTACAACACAAATACAGCTGTTTTATTTATGTAGCACATTGTATACTATAAAATGAGCAGGAAGCATTGATATGTAATGCTGGTAATGATGACAAGTTAGTGCAAAATCCATAAATAAATAAATAAAATTAATAATAATATAATGAATAATAATTGGGTGCTGTAATTCCTTACAACACTGAGTGCACTGACATTAATGAGCTGCTAGGAAGATCAGATTTCATCAGTAATCCGTCCACTGTACATGCACTTGGGTGATAAAAGACCTCCATGAACCAGGAAGTACTCGGATTTCTGCTTCACATCCAGCCAATAAGCATGCAGAATTAGACGTGACAGACTTAGTGTAATGAATCACTGTACCTGAAAACACCTGAGGAATAATTAAGTCTTGCAGTAGTTGGTTTCTGATTAATCTGAATGAAAGAAATCAGAGTAAGGGTCCTGCACTCCAGCTCTCTGGATCAGATATCATAATCTGATTGCTGGGCCTCAATCTGATCTAAGAAATCGGAGTAGGCTGTTTAGATGACCACTTTAGTAATCAGATAACTGCGGAGATCTGTGCATAAGTGCATTCTAACGCAGTGTTGCCCAGCCGCTGCCCTCTGTGCCCGCTGCCCTCTGTGCCCGCTGCCATCCACCTTATATTGTTTTCCTATGCTCACCAACACCCTGGTCCAACTAACCAGTTCATTTACAGCCCAGTATTGATTTGAAATGGGACGGGCATTGAGATGTGCAGGTCAGTGGACCTCCAGGACCAGGGCTGCACAGACCTCTCCAGTGTAACCTCCTCTGTGACTACTCACAGCCGCCTTTTAAATGTTGACACATTTAGTCCCTACTACCTAGGAGGTGCGGGAGTGCGGTGGTGTTGGGAAGGAAGATAAAGGTGACCAGGATCAATAACTGATGATAAATTTAGACTGATATGATCAATATTTATTGAGCTACACATACAGAAGTCTGTCTCTCAGTATGGCGTCTCAGGGGCCGCCGTGTTAGCTAACCCAACACGCCAGGCGTCTCGGTATGGAGCTGTAGAGGTTCCTGATGGAGTCCTGTGATAATCCATCCCATGCAGCTTGAATATCCTCACACAGTTCCTGCAGATGGTGCGGTAGGGGTGGAGGTGGAGGGACACCAGGCCTTCTGGATGTGTGCCAACAAACCTTGGTTCATGTTGGTGCTGACCACGGTGCCTCCACACACGGATTCGTTGGGCGTCTCCACCAAGACTAAAGCGGGACTCGTCACTGAAGATGACCCGCTGCCATTCTGAGTCCCTCCATGACAGTCTGGTACGACACCACTGCAGTGTTTGGTGACGTGGTGTTAAGGACAGTCGTGGTAACGGTCTGTGTGCATGTAGTCCTGCGTGGTGCAGCCGTCTGCCAATGGTGCTGCACTAACAGGATGACTCATGGAGGACACCACTGCTCGCTGGATGTCTGTAATGGTGGCTGTTGGGTCAGTCAGTCAAGCTTCACTCCTGTGGGTCGATTCTTTCTGGGTGCAGCTCTCTCTTTGCTGATGAGTGTGAAGTATCAGTATCTGGGTTGCTATTGGGATCCAATGGAAATCAGTGGTATCTCCTATCCCTATTTAGGCTCAGAGGGATGTCTGGTTCCTATGGCCAAACTGTAAACACTCCTGACGGGCCAAGTTTCTCTAGAACTGACTTCTCAGCTGTTTAATTACACAGAGGGAAAAACACACTCAGTGGAATCTCTCCATTAACCTCCCTGCGTTCCTGGCTCGGTGGGTATTCCTGTATATAGCCCACTGAGCAGGCTCCTGGTGAATTCCGGCTGCGGGTTAAAGTGTGAGGTTCGTGTAAGCGGGCCGTATAATGCGGCGGATACCTCAGCGGGTGCCGTGCCAAGCGTGCCTGCGCTTGCACGTCTTTTCTGACGGGTCGAGTTCATGGGAAAAGCACACAGAGAGAAACGCTGACACGACTGAGCTCCCGCTTAGCGCGCTGGCAGTTTGCGACTTGCCCCGGCACACCTTAGAGATCTGACCCACTGTTTAGCTGAGTTCTGCTACGGCTGACCTATATTCTTCCTTCTCTCCCTCTCTCTCTCTCTCTGTCTGTCTCTCTCTCTCTCTCTCTCTCTCTCTCTCTCTCTCTCTCTCTGTCTGTCTGTCTGTCTCTCTCTCTCTCTCTCTCTCTCTCTCTCTCTCTCTCTCTCTCTCTCTCTCTCTCTCTCTCTCTCTCCCCCCCTCTCTTTCTATCTCTCTCTTTCTCTCCCTCTCTCTCTGTCTGTCTCTCCTCTCTCTCTCTCTCTCTCTCCCCCTCTTCTCTCTCCCTCTCTCTCTCTTTCTTTCTCTCTCTCTCTCTCTCTCTCTCCTTTTCTTTCTCTCTCTCTCCTTTTCTTTCTCTCTCTCTCTCCTTTTCTTTCTCTCTCTGTCTCTCCCTCTCCCTCTCTCTCTCTGTCTCTCTCTCACATTCTCTCTCTCTCTTTCTCTCTCTCTCTCTCCTTCTTTCCCTCTCTCTCTGTCTGTCTCTCTCTCTCTCCCTCTCCCTCTCCTTCTCTCTCTCTCTCTCTCTTCCCCCCTCTCTCTCCCCATCTCTCTCTCACTCTCTCGCTCTCTCCCCATCTCTCTCTCGCTCTCTCCCTCTCTCTTTCTCTCTCTCTCTCTCCTTCTTTCCCTCTCTCTCTGTCTGTCTCTCTCTCCCTCTCTCTCTTCCCCCCTCTCTCCCTCTCTCTCTTCCCTCCCTCTCTCTCCCCATCTCTCTCTCGCTCTCTCCCCATCTATCTCTCGCTCTCTCCCACTCTTCTCTCTCTCTCTCCTTTTCTTTCTCTCTCTGTCTCTCCCTCTCCCTGTCTCTCTCTCTCTCCCTCTCTCTCTCTCTCTCTCTCTCTCTGTCTCTCTCTCTCCCTCCCTCTTCTCTTTCTCTCTCTCTCTCTCTCTCTCTCTCTCTCTCCTTCTTTCCCTCTCTCTCTGTCTGTCTCTCTCTCCCTCTCCCTCTCCTTCTCTCTCTCTCTCGCTCTCTCCCTCTCTCTCTCTCTCTCTCTCTCTCTCTCTCTCTCTCTCTCTCTCTCTCTCTCTCTCTCTCTCTCTCTCTCTCTCTCTAGTGAGCTTGCACGCCTCCAGTCCATCTTATTTCCGAGGTTTCACTCTGATTGCTCTGAAGGAAGGAAGAGAAGGAACCAGTCCCAGCGATTACGCCGGCAGCTTCAAGGTGAGCGGAGCATTCCCGTTCCCCCTTTTTAGCGCCCCCGTGCAGCCCAACACGACACTTTCATTGCCACCTTTCTGAGACATGATGACATGACGAAACGTCACCTTCCCGCAGACCACACAGAGAACACAGACGTGCGGGAAGCTCTGGAGAATCAGTCTCCGCTTTTTCACCCGGGCTGGAATGTGAGAGTGCTGGGTTTACGCCTCTGCGAGTTAAACACGCCGGACAATTAGGCGAGTTGAGTCTAATCAAAACTGAAATAAAGCAGGGCAGGAGTCATCCTGAAAAACTGCACCTGCTTAATTGAGCTCCCCGTGTTTGTGTTTAGGTGGTAGTAACTTCAGGCTCCTGCAGATGGCGCTGCACGAGGATGACGGGGCTATAAATGTCTGTGGGGTGTGAGTGACGGGATCCATAGATTGGGAAGAGGTGCTACAGTGCAGGGAATGTCTCGTTGCATGTGTGGAAAATGGGTCCAGAGCAGATGTTAATGATTGGCTAAAAGGAGGGACTGCATGTGAGCGTGGCCAAAGACCATAGTGTGAAGGAAGTAGCTGAATCTGCAGGTGTGTGGAAGTGTACGGTCATACGGGTCTACCAGCAGTGGATACAATCCCAGTCTACAGGGAATTCCCTCGGAAGTGTGCCAGGGAGAGCATCCACCACATCTGGACCACCTGCCCAGTTCTTAGATGTAAGAGTGTCTGAACACTGATTCATTCAAAGACTAATGAAGCTCTGCGTCATGTGTAGGTGCTGTACTGATTGAAGGCGTTCGTTACAGGGGGCTTCCACACCTCCCTTTGTTGATGTAGACCAGTCAGAGTTTTGGTCTGTTATGATGTTTGTGGCTGCTTCAAGCTACATCTGTACTCGTACTCACACTCAGTGACGTAGCTACGACTTCCAGATGGTCCAGAGGGGTGTTCTTTTCTAACTGGTCTCGTCCATCATAAATAAAAACATGAGCGCTGTATCTCTCTGTGTTGGTGGTTGGTCTGGCATGTTAGGCCTTCTGTCCGGCTCCGTACCAGTGAAAGAGCTCGCTTGGCTGTACATGTGTATAAAGGAATGAACAGATGAAGGAATAGTGTCGGTGAATGGATGAAGGAATCAACGGCTGTAGGAACAATGTTGGTGTAGTGATGAAGGAAATGGATAGAGGAAAAAATGAAGGAAGGAACAGTGTTGGTGATGGACAAAGGAATGAACAGATGAAGGAACAGTGTTGGTGTAGTGGCAAAGGAATGAACGGATGAAGGAATAGTGTCGGTGAATGGATGAAGGAATCAACGGCTGTAGGAACAATGTTGGTGTAGTGATGTTGGAAATGGATAGAGGAAAAAATGAAGGAAGGAACAGTGTTGGTGATGGACAAAGGAATGAACAGATGAAGGAACAGTGTTGGTGTAGTGGCAAAGGAATGAACGGATGAAGGAACAGTGTTGGGGATGATAAAGGAATGAAGGGATGAAGGAACAGTGTTGGGGATGATAAAGGAATGAAGGGATGAAGGAACAGTGTTGGGGATGATAAAGGAATGAAGGGATGAAGGAACAGTGTTGGGGATGATAAAGGAATGAAGGGATGAAGGAACAATGTTGATGTAGTGATAAAGGAATGAACGGATGAAGGAACAGTGTTGGTGATGGATAAAAGAATGAAAAGATGAAGGAACAATGTTGGTATAGTAATAAAGGAATGAAGGGATGAAGGAACAGTGTTGGTGTAGTGATAAAGGGATGAATGTACGAGGGAACTGTGTTAGAAATGGATAGAGGAATAAATGAAGGAAGGAATAGTGTTGGTGATGGATAAAGGAATGAATAGATGAAGGAACAGTGTTGGTGTAGTGATAAAGGAATGAAGGAACAATGTTGGTGATGGATAAAAGAATGAAAGGACGAAGGAACAATGTTGGTGTAGTGGTGAAAGAATAAATGGATGAATGGACGAAGGAACTGTGTTGGAAATGAATAGAGGAATAAATGAAGGAAGGAACAGTGTTGGTGATGGACAAAGGAATGAACAGATGAAGGAGCATGTTGGTGTAGTGGTAAAGGAATGAATGGATGAAGGAACAGTGTTGGTGATGGATAAAGGAATGAATGAATGAAGGAACAATGTTGGTGTAGCGATGAAGGAATGAACGGATGAAGGAACAGTGTTGGTGTAGTGATAAAGGAATGAACGGATGAAGGAACAGTGTTGGTGAAAGATAAAAGAATGAAAGGATGAAGGAACAGTGTTGATGAAAGATAAAAGGATGAAGGAACAGTGTTGGTGTAGTGGTGAAGGAATAAATGGATGAAGGAACAGTGTTGGGGAAGATAAAGGAATGAACTGATGAAGGAACAGTGTTGGGGATGGATAAAGGAATGAACGGATGAAGGAACAGTGTTGGTGAAAGATAAAAGGATGAAGGAACAGTGTTGGGGAAGATAAAGGAATGAAGGGATGAAGGAACAGTGTTGGGATGATAAAGGAATGAAGGGATGAAGGAACAATGCTGGTGTAGTGGTGAAGGAATAAAAGGATAAAGGAACAGTGTTGAGGAAGATAAGGGAATGAAGGGATGAAGGAACAATGCTGGTGAAAGATAATCGAATGAAGGGATGACAGGCAGCTACAGACAGGAGGTCTAGCTGTCTAGCTGTTGGCTATGCTGGTTAGCTTTAGCTCGCTAAGTTTCTCTGACTCTGAAACTGCTGTGTGTGGGCGGGGCCAGAGATGTCAGCCTTGTGATTGGTCAGGGGAATGCTTATGTAAGCGTTACCCAAGATTAGGGTTTACTGTTTACCTGTAACGAGATCCACCTCCTTACAGAGAGGCCATGCTCTCATTTCAAACACCACAGAACCCAGCTCCCACCAGAGCTGCTACATCACGGCTCAGCGTCTCCCTGGCTGAACCAAGTTCACTAAGCATGTTCTGCAGGCCAGAAACAGCCCGGCGCTAGGATCTCTGAGAGCCCTGAGAGTCTGAGCATTCAGTAGAAGAGGAGACATCCATTCTTCTCCGAAAGCAGCTTCTTCCCTGGCTCCTCTCCTGGAATGTGTCCGGCGTCTCATTCAAAACGCGGAACCTCGCCGAACAGCAAACGCGGCCTCCGGAGGTTACGTTGCAGAGCAAACACTGTCTAATCTCAGCAGACAGCTTTCTAGGAGAAGCTCTTCACCGTCTAAGAAGACACAGCTGTGAGCTATTTACACAAGAAGTTCAACTTACACAAGTTTCAATGGTGGGAAAGTAGGACCTCCTTTAGAAGAGGAGGCTCGGAGAGGAGCGCTGGTGACTTGCTCATATTGGGTTTATTCAGGGGCTGGAGCGTTCACGCTAAACGTTTCAGGTAGTGGAACCGCAGTGCGTTCTTCAAGCTTCCAGATAATAGTAAAAGCAGAAGGAGTCATCAAAACATCACCTGTATTAATATTTAATTGTCCCAGTAAATTATTCATGATGAATTAACACGCTGGATGCTGGTGCACCGGGCTGTTGGTGTTCATTTGCATTTATAGTGCAACAACAACAAGGAAAGCTTGCACTCAAACTCCTGAGCGCTCCTCCAGGACCTGAATGTTTTTGGCTGAAAATCTCTCGCTCATGCATATTTCATGCACGTCATATTGTACTACTTTTATGAGAAGCCCTTTATCACCATGCAGATTCCCTGTGCTAATGCATGTATGATATCCACTTGAGCTGCTGGACGGTGTCAGTGTTTTAATTGCACACCTCCAGGACTTCAGGACAACGAAGAGCTTCCTCGTAGTCTATGTAGTTAAAGCTGTTAATGATGGTGTAGTTACATGATCATAATGGTAGAGGGCGCTGGTGAGTGGTGTGTATTTATTCAATGGTCGGTAATGACTCATTTAGAGGGCGGCGGTGAGTGTTTATCTGATGGTTGGTAAAGACTCCTTTAGAGGGCGGGATGATTGGTAATGACTCCTGTAGAGGGCGGTGGCGACTGGTGTGCATTTGTTTGATGGTTAGTAATGACTCCTTTAGAGGGCGGTGGTGAGTGTTGTTTATTTGATGGTTGGTAATGACTCCTGTAGAGGGTGGTGATGAGTGGTGTTTATTTGATGGTTGGAAAAGACTCCTTTAGAGGGTGGGGGGGAGTGGTGTGTGTTTATTTGATGGTGGGTAATGACTCCTTTAGAGGGCGCTGGTGAGTGGTGTTTAGTTGATGGTGGGTAATGACTCCTTTAGTGGGTGGCAGTGGGGAGTGGTGTGTGTTTATTTGATGGTGGGTAATGACTCCTTTAGAGGGCGCTGGCGAGTGGTGTTTAGTTGATGGTGGGTAATGACTCCTTTAGTGGGTGGCAGTGGTGAGTGGTGTGTGTTTAGTTGATGGTGGGTAATGACTCCTTTAGTGGGTGGCAGTGGTGAGTGGTGTGTGTTTAGTTGATGGTGGGTAATGACTCCTTTAGAGGGCGGTGGTGAATGGTGTGTGTTTAGTTGATGGTGGGTAATGACTCCTTTAGAGGGCGGTGGTGAGTGGTGTGTGTTTAGTTGATGGTTGGTAATGACTCCTTTAGAGGGCGCTGGTGAGTGGTGTGTGTTTAGTTGATGGTTGGTAATGACTCCTTTAGAGGGCGGTGGTGAGTGGTGTGTGTTTAGTTGATGGTTGGTAATGACTCCTTTAGAGGGCAGTGGTGAGTGGTGTGTGTTTATTTGATGGTTGGTAATGACTCCTTTAGAGGGCGCTGGTGAGTGGTGTGTGTTTAGTTGATGGTTGGTAATGACTCCTTTAGAGGGCGGTGGTGAGTGGTGTGTGTTTAGTTGATGGTTGGTAATGACTCCTTTAGAGAGCGGTGGTGAGTGGTGTGTGTTTAGTTGATGGTTGGTAATGACTCCTTTAGAGGGCGCTGGTGAGTGGTGTGTGTTTAGTTGATGGTTGGTAATGACTTCTTTACAGGGTGGTGGTGAGTGATGTTTATTTGATGATTGGTAATGACTCCTTTAGAGGGTGCTGGTGAGTGGTGTTTAGTTGATGGTTGGTAATGACTCCTTTAGAGGGCGGTGGTGAGTGGTGTGTGTTTATTTGATGGTCGGTAATGACTCCTTTAGAGGGCGGTGGTGAATGGTGTGTGTTTAGTTGATGGTGGGTAATGACTCCTTTAGAGGGCGCTGGTGAGTGGTGTGTGTTTAGTTGATGGTTGGTAATGACTCCTTTAGAGGGCGCTGGTGAGTGGTGTGTGTTTTAGTTGATGGTTGGTAATGACTCCTAGTAGAGAGGCGTGGCGTGAGTGTGTGTGTTGTTTAGTTGATGGTTGGTAATGACTCCTTTAGAGGGCAGTGGTGAGTGGTGTGTGTTTATTTTGATGGTTGGTAATGACTCCTATTAGAGGGCGTGGTGGTGAGTGGTGTGTGTTTAGTTGATGGTTTGGTAGATGACTCCTTTAGAGGGCGGTGGTGAGTGGTGTGTTGTTTAGTTGATGGTTGGTAATGACTTTAGAGAGCGGTGGTGAAGTGGTGTGGTGTGTGTTTTAGTTGATGGTTGGTAATGACTCCTTTAGAGGGCGCTGGTGAGGTGGTCGTGTGTTAGTTGATGGTTTGTAATGACTCCTTTAGAGGGCGCTGGTGGTGAGTGGTGTGTGTTTAGTTTGATGGTTGTAATGACTCCTTTAGAGAGGGCAGTGGTGAGTGGTATTGTGTGTGTTTATTTGATGGTTGGTAAGGACTCCTTTAGAGGGCGCTGGTGAGTGGTGTGTGTTTAGTTGATGGTTGGTAATGACTCCTTTAGAGGGCGGTGGTGAGTGGTGTGTGTTTAGTTGATGGTTGGTAATGACTCCTTTAGAGGGCGGTGGTGAGTGGTGTGTGTTTAGTTGATGGTCCGGTAATACTCGCTTTAGAGGGTGGCCGGTGATTGTGTGTGTTGTGTTTAGTTGATGGTTGGTAATGGACTCCCTTTGAGGGTGGGGTGGTGGTGAGTGGTGTGTGTTTAGTTGATGGTCGGTAATGACTCCTTTAGAGGGCGCTGTGATGGTGTGAGGTTTAGTTTGATGGGTGTTAATGACTCCTTTAGAGGGTGGGTGGCGAGTGATGTTTATTTGATGATTGGTATGACTCCTTTAGAGGGCGGTGGTGAGTGGTGTTTAGTTGATGGTTGGTAATTAATTCCGTTAGAGTGCGGTGGTGAGTGGTGTTTAGTTGATGGTTGGGTAATGAACTCCTTTAGAGGGCGCAGGCTGGTGAACGTGGTTGTATGTTTATTTGATGGTTCTGTAATGACTCCTTTAGAGGGCTGTGAGTGAGTGGTGTTTTAGTTTGATAGGTTAGGTAATGACTCCTTATAGACAGGGCGTGGCGGGTGAGTGGTGTTGTGTATAGGTTGATGGTCGGATAATGACTCCTTTAATGGCGAGCGCGGCAGTGTATTCGAGTGGTGTTTATTTGATGGTTGGTAATATTTGAACCTCCTTTAGAGGGCGGTGGTGAGTGTGTAGTGGTGTTTATTTGATGGTTAGATAATGACTCCTTTAGAGGGCGGTGCGATGAGTGTGTGTGTTTATTTGGATGGGTGGTAATGACTCCTTTAGAGGGTGGTGCCGGTCGTGGTGTGGTGTTTAGTTTGAATGGTGGGTAATGACTCCTTTAGAGGGCGTTGGTGAGTGGAGTGGTGTGTTTAGTTGATGGTGGGTAATGACGCTCCTTTAGAGGGTTTGTGGTGGAGTGGGTGTGTGTTTATTTGATGGTTGGTAATGACTCCCTTTAGAGGGCGGTGATGAGTGGTGTTTAGTTGTGATGGTTGGTAATGACTCCTTTAGAGGGGCGGTGGTGAGTGGTGTGTGTTTAGTTGATGGTTGCGTAATGACTCCTTTAGAGAGGGGGTGGTGAGTGGTGTGTGTATTTTAGTTAGATGGTTGGTAATGACTCCTTTAGAGGGCGCTGGTGAGTGGTGTGTGTTTTAGTTGATGGGTTGGTAATGAACTCCTTTAGAGGGCGCGTGGTGAGTTGTGTTGATTAAGGTTTAGTGGATGGTTGGTAATGATCCTTTAGAGGGCTCAGTGGTGAGTGCGTATGTGTTTATTTGATGGTTGGTATGACTCCTTTAGAGGGCGCTGGTGAGTGGTAGGTGTTTAGTTGATGGTTGGTAATAACGACTCCTTTAGAGGGCGGTGGTGAAAGAGGTGTGTTTATTTGATGGTTGGTAAATGATCCTTTATGAGGGCGCTGGGTGAGTGGTGTGTGTTTAGTTGATGGTATGGTCCTTTAGACTCCTTTGTAGAGGGCGGTGGTGAGTGGTTGTGTGTTTGTATTATTGATGGTTGGTAATGACTCCTTTAGAGGGTGGGTGGTGAAAGGTGACTGTGTGTTTTAGTGAATGGTTGGTAATGAACTTCCTTTAGAGGGTGGTGGTGAAGTGATGTTTATTTGTATGATTGGTATGACTCCTTTAGAGGATATGTGGGGTGAGTGGTGTTTAGTTGATGGTGGTAATGATTCCTGTTATAGGGCGGTGGCGAGTGGTGTTGTTTAGTTGAATGGTAATGGTAATGACTCCTTTAGAGGGCGGTGGTGAGTGGTGTGTGTTTATTTGATGGTTGGTAATGACTCCTTTAGAGGGCGGTGGTGAGTGGTGTTTAGTTGATGGTCGGTAATGACTCCTTTAGAGGGCGGTGATGAGTGGTGTGTGTTTAGTTGATGGTTGGTAATGACTCCTTTAGAGGGTGGTGGTGAGTGGTGTGTGTTTAGTTGATGGTGGGTAATGACTCCTTTAGAGGGCGCTGGTGAGTGGTGTGTGTTTAGTTGATGGTTGGTAATGACTCCTTTAGAGGGTGGTGGTGAGTGATGTTTATTTGATGATTGGTAATGACTCCTTTAGAGGGCAGTGGTGAGTGGTGTTTAGTTGATGGTTGGTAATGATTCCGTTAGAGGGCGGTGGCGAGTGGTGTTTAGTTGATGGTTGGTAATGACTCCTTTAGAGGGCGGTGGTGAGTGGTGTATGTTTATTTGATGGTTGGTAATGACTCCTTTAGAGGGCCGTGGTGAGTGGTGTTTAGTTGATGGTTGGTAATGACTCCTTTAGAGGGCGGTGGTGAGTGGTGTTTGTATAGTTGATGGTCGGTAATGACTCCTTTAGAGGGCAGTGATGAGTGGTGTTTATTTGATGGTTGGTAATGACTCCTTTAGAGGGCGGTGGTGAGTGGTACGTGTTTGATGGTTGATAGTGACTCCTTTAGAGGGCGGTGGTGAGTGGTGTTTATTTGATGGGTGGTAATGACTCCTTTAGAGGGTGGTGGTGAGTGGTGTGTGTTTATTTGATGGTGGGTAATGACTCCTTTAGAGGGCGGCGGTGAGTGGTGTGTGTTTAGTTGATGGTTGGTAATGACTCCTTTAGAGGGTGCTGGTGAGTGGTGTGTGTTTATTTGATGGTTGGTAATGACTCCTTTAGAGGGCGGTGATGAGTGGTGTTTAGTTGATGGTTGGTAATGACTCCTTTAGAGGGCGCTGGTGAGTGGTGTTTAGTTGATGGTTGGTAATGACTCCTTTAGAGAGCGGTGGTGAGGTTTTATCTGTGGTGTTAAAGTTGATGAGTTGGTTGGTAATGACTCCTGTAGAGGGCGGTGGCGACTGGTGTGCATTTGTTTGATGGTTGGTAAAGACTCCTTTAAAGGGGGGTTGGTGAGTGTTGTTTATTTGATGGTTGGTAATGACTCCTTTAGAGGGTGGTGGTGAGTGGTGTGTGTTTATTTGATGGTTGGTAATGACTCCTTTAGTTTATTTGATGGTGAGTAATGACTCCTTTAGAGGGCGGCAGTGAGTGGTGTTTAGTTGATGGTTGGTAAAGACTCCTTAGAGGGCGGTGGTGAGTGGTGTTTAGTTGATGGTTGGTAATGACTCCTTTAGATGGCGTCAGTGAGTGGTGTTTAGTTGATGGTTGGTAATGACTCCTTTAGAGGGTGGTGGTGAGTGGTGTTTGTTTATTTGATGGTGAGTAATGACTCCTTTAGAGGGCGGTGGTGAGTGTTGTTTAGTTGATGGTCGGTAGTGACTCCTTTAGAGGGCGGCAGTGAGTGGTGTTTAGTTGATGGCTGGTAAAGACTCCTTAGAGGGCGGTGGTGAGTGGTGTTTAGTTGATGGTTGGTAATGACTCCTTTAGAGGGCGCTGGTGAGTGGTGTGTCTTTAGTTGATGGTTGGTAATGACTCCTTTAGAGGGCGCTGGTGAGTGGTGTGTGTTTAGTTGATGGTTGGTAATGACTCCTTTAGAGGGCGTTGGTGAGTGTTGTATGGTGTTTATTTGATGGTTGGTAATGACTCCTTTAGAGGGCGCTGGTGAGTGGTGTGTGTTTAGTTGATGGTTGGTAATGACTCCTTTAGAGGGCGGTGGTGAGTGGTGTTTAGTTGATGGTTGGTAATGACTCCTTTAGAGGGCGGTGGTGAGTGGTGTGTCTTTAGTTGATGGTTGGTAATGACTCCTTTAGAGGGTGGAGGTGAGTGGTGTGTGTTTAGTTGGTTGGTAAAGACTCCTTTAGAGTCACTGCTGATAGTAGAGCTGCAGTTTTTCCTCTGCTTCTAGGAAATCTCTCTCTCTCGCAGCCAGAGTGCAGACCGTGCTCCAGGACGTTTACTGGATATGATCTGGCATCGTCCCCTGAGTGAGCTGTCTGAACTGCAGCGTGTGAACGTCTGAATGGAATACAAGCTCTTAGTTACACTGACTGCTCCCATTCCCTCACAGGCTGCAGATTATTTGTGCATATGATGGGGATATATGACGATATCTGCTGCATCAAATGATCAAAATATGGAGCCCACAGAACTCGAGTGACTGACATGGTAGCTGCCAGCCGATATAGGAGCACTTTGTAGTTCAATGGTCAGGACCCCCACAGGACCCCTACAGAGCAGGTATGATGTGGGGGGTGGATCGTTCTCAGCACTGCAGTGACACTGACGTGGTGGTGGTGGTGGTGGTGGTGTGTTAGTGTGTGTGGTGCTGGTGTGAGTGGATCAGACACAGCAGGGCTGCTGGACATCTCAGTGTCACCACTGGACTGAGAATCGTCCACCAAACAAAACCTATCCAGTGTCCTGTGGGCAGCGTCCTGTGACCACTGATGAAGGACTAGAGGATGACCAACACTGCACTGTGCAGCAGCAGATGAGCTATCATCTCTGACTGTCCATCTACAAGGTGGACCAGCAAGGTGCTTAATGGAGTGGACAGTGAGCTAGACC
Organism: Prochilodus magdalenae; assembly: GCA_024036415.1. NCBI lineage: Eukaryota > Metazoa > Chordata > Actinopteri > Characiformes > Prochilodontidae > Prochilodus > Prochilodus magdalenae. The sequence goes on along the minus strand of JAMWET010002786.1, from coordinate 118,182 downwards.
TTCCTTAGCTGGTAGGGCTGGCAGGAGCAGGTTAATGCAAATGTCAAGCTTTATAAATAGGGAGTCCTCCAACCTCGTCCCAGCTATCAGCAGCCATGGGCTTATCTAGGCCACTGACCAACCCTCTCAACACCAAAACTACTGATGCCCAGGTCAAATCGAGCTCTGGAGGACCAAGAAGACTTTGCGAAAGAGCTGCTTGTAGGACTGAAAGGCTAAACCCATCTTAGAGAGCAAACGACCTTCAGATAGATAGATAGATAGATAGATAGATAGATAGATAGATAGATAGATAGATAGATAGAACAAGCCATCAGAATAAAACCTTCAGAAGTTTGCATAGGAACGTCTAAACAAGCTTGATGGATCCCTGTGGGGGAAAAAGGTATGTTAGGAGAAAGAGGGTGTGGAATTTAATGAGGAGAACATTTCTCCACCTGTTAAACCAGGGGCTGGATCAATCATGCTTCACTGGACAACATGGAAAAGGAAACATGGCAGTCTGTTATTGTAAGGGATAATGAGAGGCTGGAAAATGGAAACAGTTGGGTGAAAATGAATTCTGAGGAATGTCTTGGTATGTAAACCCACACAAAGTGGGATACATGTGGAATGTAGACGCTCTAGAACAGTGCTCTCCATACATCTGTATATTCCCATATACACTCATCATCGGAAAACTAGTAAGGAATCAGCTGAGGGAAGTGAAACTTGGTGGGAAGGTTTGACATGCGGAGACATTCACGTTTCACTGTGACGGAGCCAGGACGAGCCTTGCCTCTGTACCTGATGGACTAAATAAGGCTGCCCTGTTACACGTGCTCTCCATTCGGACTCGTGCTGTTGTGTCGGTAGCCTCCTTAGTGAAGTATGTGCATCAGAGGTGAGTTCAAAAGCAACTCCAGCAGCTGGAAGAGTTCCAGAGGGGCCGCAGTGAAGGGCTCCAGGAACCGGCCATGCGGATACCAACATAGCACACCGTTGGTGGCTGTGGTTAGAAGGATCTGGAGGACCACCACGACCCACAGAGGAAGAGAGAGAAACGCTGAGAGTGACCCAACAGCCATGATGGCAGACTTGCAGCGAGCAGTGGTGTCCTCCATCAGTCATCCTGTTAGTGCAGCACCATTGGCAGACGGCTCCACGACTCAGGACTGCCGGCACCCGTCCGTTATTACAACTGCCCTTAACACCACGTCAACGTCTCCAACGAATCCATGTGTGGAGGCACTGTGGTCTAGAAGGCCTGGTGTCACTCCTCCTACACCCATACCGCACCATCCGCTTTAGTCTCGGTGGAGACGACCAATGAATCCGTGTGTGGAGGCACCGTGGTCAGCACCAACATGAACCAAGGTTTGTCGTCACACGTCCAGAAGACCTGGTGTCCCTCCACCTCCACTCCTACTGCACCATCTGAAGGAACTGTGTGCGGATGTTCAAGCTGCATGGGATGGATTATCACAGGACACCATTAGGAACCTCTACAGCTCCATACCGAGACGTCTGGCGTGTTGGGTTAGCAAACACGGTGGCTCGACGCCATACTGAGAGACAGACTTCTGTACGTGTAGCTCAATAAATATTGATCATATCAGTCTAAGTTTATCTGCTCTGCACTCCCACACCTCCTTCTGGGTGGAGCTGTTCCTCTGATGATGAGTGGGTGTATGTATTGTGAGCTGAAAGTGTCGGTTGTAAACAGAGCTTGTCCTGTTTAAACAGAGGGGCTTTCTTGTTCCTGTTCCTGGAAATCTCCCGTCTGATGGTGAAGATGGGTCACAGTGTAGAATCATCACCCAGTCCGAACCAGTTGTGAAGTTTCAAAGGGCTCCGAAAGTGGCACACATTCAAATGAGCTCCTCTGGAGGGCCTCTTGTTTCTACAGAGCTTCATCTCGAGAGCTGTTTGTTTACCGTGCCTTGCAGAGCTGTCAAAACTCGGTACGGTACTTCTCCGTCTCGAGGAGCACGCACACATCAAGTGCCAGCGCTCCTCACACCAACCCGAACTGACGAACCTGTCTTTGAGCCAGGCCGGAGGGGCGCACAGCAAACCCCCAGACGTGGCGCTCTGGCTCCGGCTCCGCTTGTTCCGAGGGCAGAGAACTTGGTTCCTCTGGAAAGCTGAAGCAGCCGCAGTCCCTGCAGGAGGAATGGCTGTTTACTCAGAGCGTGCCATCTTCAAGTGCGTTTCCGTGCTGAGAGACTAGAGGGAGAGTGAGGGAGCGCAGGCCGCACAGCCACGCCAGGAGCCACAATTAAAACAAACACTCTTCTCCCCTCTGCACTCTCTCCTCCCCCCTTCTCTCATCCCGTCGCTCCCTCTATTCCCCAGCTGCCTGCCACTGACAGCCACTTAGAGCCCCACTCTCTCCAGCAGGAAGCGGCTGTGGCGGTGCAGCTCGGCCCGCGTGGCTTGGGTTATCATAACTGAGCGTAATTGGACTGTTCAATTGGATTTAGTGCAGTGCAGGTTGTAAAACACTGACCCTCGTAGTTGTAGGTCTGTTAATATTAATATAACAATAATAATAATAATAATAATAATAATAATAAAAAAAAGTAAAAATTATTATTATTATTATTGTTATTGTTGTTATTATTATTATTAGTAGGGATGCACCGATCCGACATTAGTATTGTATAACAGTTCAGGTGTTGGATAACTAGCTGGAGTGGGTATCGGATAATTAAGCGGACCCATGGTGCTGATCCATTTACTAGAATTAGAATTGGCGACATATGCCACGGCATAAATCACTTGACTTACTGACAGGACCAACACCATGGAGCCCAGCAGTGAGTGAGCTGTTTGATGGGCTTAGTAGAGTAATGTTTAAGTCAGCTCTGATGCCTTAAGTCCCTCCCACATGGTGGCGATATGGGAGTATCGACCAATATGCGTAGGTATCGGTATTTTGCAGTTGGGCCAGATTTTTTTAATGCTCTCTCTGGTGTTTTACTAGCTATTCAACAATGGTACTGGATCCTTACTGAGTATCTACCGATACACCCAGTTTAGGTATCGGTATTTGGGAGTTGGGCCAGATTTGATGGATGCCTTCACTGGCAACAGTGGTATCGGTTTGGTATTGGGCATCAATCCATACGCAAGGATTATATATCCAAATCGGTCTACACATGTGTGACCCTCTCTGGCACATCTGGTTTAAGAAATGGTAGTGTGTCATTATGGTGATTCAATGGTTTATTAATCCAGTGGTATCGGTTTATTGGGTTTCGGAGTTTTATGTATCTGTATCGGTATCTGGCAGTTTGGGCCGAGCAAAGTTTGAGTTTGGGCAGATTTGCCTTCTCTGGCATTTTACTGGTTGTTTAACAGTGGTATCGGTTTGGTATTGGGCATCAACCCATACGAACTGACACTGAATCAGTGTCTGCCATTTGTGCTAGATTTGGTGGATGCCTTCCCTAGCGTTTTACTGGTTGTTCAGTAATGGTATTGGAATGGTATTGGGCATCGACCCATACGCAAAGTTTAGGTATTGGGGAGTTGGGCCAGATTTGGTAGATGCCTTCCCTGGTGCTTTACTGGTTGGTCAACAACGGTATCAGATTGGTAATGAGGATCAACCAAACATGGAGTTTATGTATTGGTATCATTGTCTGGCAGTTGGGCCGGATTTGGTGGATGCCTTCCCTGGCGCTTTACTGGTTGTTCCAGGTAGTCCCACAGATTTTCAAGAGGGTTCAAAACTGGGGCCAGTCCAGATGTGTGTATGCTCCTGAATGATTATCATTCCAATAAGTCACATTTGCAGCCCTGGGAATGCAAGCGTTGCCTTGGAATGCTGGGATAAGAATGTTATGTTCCTCGATAAGATGATGAGCAAAGGGCAAGACCTGGTGATACAGCGGTGCAGTGTAGCCTCAGAACTGTGGTCCATGCAATTAACCCCCTTCAACACCCAGAACATCACATGGGGGGGACTCCTGTCATGTCCTGGGAGCTTATTTCCAATTTTAGGATTAGTATTAATAGTCACAATGTCAGTTCTCATGTTTCCTGTAGTCTCTTGGTTCTGTTTTGATATTAAACAGGCGCATTGTGAACTGTGTTATGTGGTTTGATGACTAGCACAGTGATCAGAACAGTGATCAGTAGGCCTCAAATCCAAAACCACCAGCAATTCACAAGAGTCTCCTGGAATTCTGTCGGGGTCTAGAAGACATGGCTGGTGCTATGCCACTTCTTCTTACACATCGACTTTGGAAAGAATCCCCCCACTTGTTTAACTGGGATCCGAGTGAGAAATAATTCAGCATGTGGGAGTGTGCATTTCAAGGCCCCCGCTCTATGGGGGACCTAGCAGAGTTAAAATAAACGGGAAGCTGAGTAAATCAGGATGGAGGCTGCTCCGATTCAGCGGCTGTGGGAAAGCTCACATGTGTGAGCAGCAGGATGACACGGCCGAAGACGCTCCCAAGACATCTGGAGCATCTGGAGGAGTGGGATGGTGGGATTGAGGCAGGGGGGCTAATCACTGCTGATACCCCTGGGAGCGTATGTGCATGTGTGAAAACGAGAGAAAGAGAGACCGTGGCTTGCGGACGCTCTCTGCAGTGCCTTCATCCGTGTCCAAAAACTGAAAGTCCTTAACACCAACCCCCGCCCCTCGCTCCAGGCCTCCCTGACCGCGTTCGGCACTGGACCGAAGAGCTGTTTTTGTTTTCCTCTCTTTGTGTGAAGGAGGGAGAGTGAGTCAGTCTTGTCGACGGACAGAGTGGAGGTCAGTGCAGACCACCAGCTACTACGGCCGCCTATTGCTACAGGAGGAGTGGGCCCTGCCCAGTGCTGGGATTGGGGGGCTGTTATTGGCACCTGGGGAAAATGAAGGAAGTCTGCACTTCCTCTCTCGGGCCATCTGGAGCATGTTTAAGAGCTGGCTGTTACGCAATGCAGACGATACTGGATGTGTTCACAGCATGTGGGTGCGGAGTGACACACGGATTCCAGTTTGACAGCTGATGTCAAATAGCTGATAAAGAAATCAGAGTCAGATTTGTTGTCCGAGTTTACGGACACACTCAAGGAATGTGGTTCTGGCAGTTTGTGTCTCTCTAGTATCATATCCGGGGTCCAGGACTGAGACCATCCTCAGTATCCACTGTATTAGAAGGACCTCCTTGCATCTACACTCCACTGACCATATAGGACACTCTGTAGGTGTACAGGTCCAGACTGTAGTCCATCTGTTTCTCTGTATACTGTATTGCCCTGTTCTTCAATGGCCAGGACCCCCACAGGACCACCACAGAGCAGGTGTGATCATTCTCAGCACTACAGTGACACTGACGTGGTGGTGGTGTGTTAGTGTGTGTGGTGCTGGTGTGAGTGGATCAGACACAGCAGTGCTGCTGGACATCTCTGCCACGTCCAACAACCTTGTGGGCATCGTCCTGTGGGCAGCGTCCTGTGGGCAGCGTCCTGTGGGCATCGTCCTGTGGGCATCATCCTGTGGGCATCATCCTGCGGGCAGGATTTCCAAAAGGAGCTAGTCAACATAACACCATCTTCAGAATCAGCTGACGGCTTCCTGGGGGGTACCTGGGGTGGGGTTTTTGTGTTTTTGAATGATGTGGGTTTTTTTGTTGTTGTTTTTTTTTTTGTTGTCTTTAACTTTCATAGCTTTGAGTCACTATATTATTATGAGGAAGATGTTGAACTTAACTCAGTCCGACTTTCACACTTTCAATCCGCTGTATGTGTTGTAAACATTGAGGTTTTAACAATATAAAAAACTGCTTGATCTCAACCGATTGGTAGAGGTATATTAAGTTTCAAACATCCACTAGAGGTCACTGTGTCTTTCAGTAGATACGCCTTTGACTGTTTACATTGTTTTATATTGTGAATATAACAGTCAGGGTTTACATGTTGCTTTTTTTTGGCTTGGTGCCAGATTATTTACATCCTAGTGATGATGAATGCCAACCAATTGGTAGAGGTATATCAAGTTTCAAACATCCACTAGAGGTCACTGTGTCTTTCAGTAGATACACATTTGACTGTTTACATAGTTTTCTATTTTGCATATAACAGTCAGGGGTTACATGTTGGTTATTTTTTTTTGGCTTGGCGCCAGATTATTTACATCCTACTGATGATGAATGCCAACCAATTGGTAGAGGTATATTAGATTTAAAACATCCACTAGAGGTCACTGTGTCTTTCAGTAGATACACCTTTGACTGTTTACATTGTTTTATTTTTTGAATATAACAATCAGGGTTTGCTTTTTTTGGCTTGGTGCGAGATTATTTACATCCTAATGATGATGAATGCCAGTTGGTGGGGCCCAGTGTAAATGATTGCATAGGGCCCCAACAGACTTTAGAATCACCTCTGGATGAACGTTAATGGCGACAGCTGATGGCTTCGTGACAGTAAAAGCATTTTGACAATACATTTAACAGTAAAGCAAACACCAGCTATTTCGTATTTAGGATGGTCAGCTTTTACTTTGCGTCTGCTTGGAACATGGTCGCCGTTTTTCACCTGGCATTCCTCCAGGGGGCACCCCTCCAGGGGGTGACATTTATATTTATGTCTGACAAGTGTTTTTTTTTTTGACACTTTAACTTCCTTACTTTTAAATCACTATATTATTATAAGAGAGTTGTTGAACTCGAACTTAGCCTGATCGTGCCATCTCTACCAATTGGCAGTGGTATGTTAGATTAAAAACCTCAACCAGAGGTCACTGTATCTTTCAGGAGATAGGTCTTCACTGTTCTCATCCTTTCATATTTTGAATGTAATAGTCATGTAAACTTTTGAAATCAGACAATGTTTACATGTAGCAAGTTTATTTATTTATTTATTTATTTATTTATTTATTTTAACACCCTAAAGGTGATGAACGCTGGTTGAAGAGAGACCCCTGGTCACTTTTTACTTTAGAATCACCAACAGATGAACATTAATTTGTAATTCCGACCACAAGGTCATCAATCACAGTTCCCACCTGTTGTGTGACGAAATTTTCGGTGACCTTTCATCTCGTCTGTTTGGCTGTCCTGCTGACTGTGCGAAGGCTTTGTGCCCCCGCAGTGCAAAGAGAAGTCGGGAAGAGGCTTGACTCCTGCCACTCGCTTCTTCTGCAGGCCATCAATCTTCCCAGGTTCAGTCATGTCACTCCATTGCTGTGCTGCATTCACCGGCTTCCTGTAGCTGCCTGTAGATTCAAAACTCTGATGCCGGCAAAGCCAAGAATGGAACTTAGCCTGATCGTGCCATCTCTACCAATTGGCAGTAGTATGGTCGGTTAAAAACCTCAACCAGGGGTCACTGTATCTTTCAGTAGATAGGTCTCCACTGTTCTCATCCTTTCATATTTTGAATGTAATAGTCATGTAAACTTCTAAAATCAGACAATGTTTACATGTAGCAAGTTTGTTTATTTATTTATTTACTTATTTATTTTAACACCCTAAAGGTAATGAACGCTGGTTGAAGAGAGTCCCCTGGTCACTTTTTACTTTAGAATCACCAAAAGATGAACATTAATCTGTAATTCCGACCACAATGTCATCAATCACAGTTCCCACCTGTTGTGTGACGGAATTTTCGATGACCTTTCATCTCGTCTGTTTTCCAATAAGACGGAGAATGAATCATGATCCGAGTTAGCGTGCGATTGGGCTGTGTTTCAATATGAAGGCGAAGGGCTCGGATTAGATTAGCTTCACCTGATTAAATTAAGGGGTTTGGACATGCCGGCAGTGTGCGGTAATGTGCTGAAATAACTGAGGCCCAAATCGGAGCTGAAGACACCTGGTTAGACGTGATGGCATCTAATGGCCAGGTATGTGGAAATGCAAATCTGATTGGACTGCCTGTCTAAATGCATCCCTGTTTGCTCGCAGTGACTGGCTGAAGATGAGCGCAGCCCTGCACGCCATGGTGCCGCAAGCACGTCTTATATAAGCAGTCAGAATTCTGGGAAAAGTGATTTAGGATCACGTCACTGGTAAGTGCGGGAGGACGTGTGCTCAGCCGAAGTGTTTATTGAGTTAAGCAACAGCAGCAGTGTAGTTCCTGTAATAAACGTGATGCGTTTTCCTCCAGTGCCAACATTCTTCGCAGGCCAAGCCAGGTTGCAGCCACAGCTACGTTTGGCTGTCCTGCTGACCGTGCGGAGGCTTTGTGCCCCCGCAGTGCAAAGAGAAGTCGGGAAGAGGCTTGACTGCTGCCACTCGCTTCCTCTGCAGGCCATCAGTCTTCCCAGGTTCCCATGTCACTCCATTGCTGTGCTGCATTCACCGGCTTCCTGTAGCTGCCTGTAGATTCAAAACTCTGATGCCGGCAAAGCCGAGAATGGACCAGCTCCTCAACTTTTTATGGCAATGGTCCATCTGTACCTCGAGCCCTTCCAGCTTCAAGTGCAGTTTGGCTCAGTGCTGTTCCTCAATGGCATGGAAGACCATCATCAACGCTCAGCTCTGTCCTGGCTCACAGGTGGTGGACTGAACTTCCACTGGCTGTCTGAATAGCGGAGACTCAGGCAGCCTAAAGACTCGGGTCTTTGTAAATCACTTACAGATCTACAGACTGAGGCACTTACCCAGAGATAACGTTTCTTCTCTCTAGATATGAGCGCTGGCTTGAGGTTGCCAGGTTGAACACTGGCGCTGTATATAACTCTGTACTCTTCTCTCTAGGTATCAGCACTGGCCCTTGTTCGGGCAGCGTCTGAGCTCAAGGGGAGTTGTAGATACTAACGCTGTTGTAGAAGTTGTAAGTTGTTCTGGATAAGAGAGAACAGCATTACAGAATCATTACAGTGAGGCAGACCCACTCTCTCTCTCTCTCTCTCTCTCTCTCTCTCTCTCTCTCTCTCTCTCTCTCTCTCTCTCTCTCTCTCTCTCTCTCTCTCTCTCTCTCTCTCTCTCTCTCTTCCCCCCTCTATCTCTCTCTCCTCCCCTCTCTCCCTCCTTCTCTCTCTCTCTCTCTCTATCTCTCTCTCTCTCTCTCTCTCTCTCTCTCTCTCTCTCTTCCCCCCTCTATCTCTCTCTCTTCCCCCCTCTATCTCTCTCTCCTCCCCTCTCTCCCTCCTCCTTCTCTCCACCCTCTCTCCCCCTCTCTCGCTCTCTCTCTCTCTCTCTCTTCCCCCCTCTATCTCTCTCCCCTCCCCTCTCTCCCTCCTTCTCTCCCCCCCTCTCCCCCCTCTCTCCCCCTCTCTCGCTCTCTCACTCTCTCACACTCTCTCTCTCTCTCTCTTCCCCCCTCTATCTCTCTCCCCTCCCCTCTCTCCCTCCTTCTCTCCCCCCTCTCTTTCTCTCTCTCTCTCTCTTCCCCCCTCTATCTCTCTCTCCTCCCCTCTCTCTCTCCTCCCCGCCCCCTCTCTCTCTCTCTCCCCCTCTCTCCCCCCCCCTCTCTCTCTCCCCCTCTCTCCCTCAGTCTCTCTCTCTCTCTTCCCCTCTCTCCCTCCTTCTCTCTCTCTCCCCCTCTCTCCCTCCTTTTCTCTCTTCCTCTCTCCCTCCTTCTCTCTCCCCCCCTCTCTCCCTCCTTCTCTCCCTCTCCCCGTCTCTCTCTCTCTCTCTTTCTCTCTCTCTCTCTCTCTCCCTCCTTCTCTCTCTCTCCCCCTCTCTCCCTCCTTTTCTCTCTCTCTCTCTCTCTCCCCCCGTCTCTCTCTCTCTGTCTCTCTGTGCCTCTCTCTCTCTCTCTCTCTCTCTCTCTGCCCCCTCCTCTCTCTCTCCATATCTCTCTCTATCTCTCTCTCTTAACTTTGTTTGGTTTCTGCTTCAGCCTAAAATGTTCATTTTGGCGCGTCCCTACCAGAAACCAAGGTCCAGGCTGCCTGGTAAGCATATTCACAGCAGGCGGGACGTCCCGTACATGTCCCAGAAGCATGCGGGACAAAGTAGTTACCACAGTGTGGGATTGCAATGCTATTCCAAAGGAGGATTAAGGTGACCAGGAGCTTATTAAGTTGCAGCGTGTGTGTTGTTTGTGTGATTGGTTGCTTTGCAGCTGTGTAGAATTATGCTAATGCTAATGCTATGCTAATAACTGTGTGGTCGTAGAAACTTATATGGACTGTTCGAATTCATTTGTGGGACTCTTCTACATGTGCATGGTGTCCCGCTCCAGCGGTCACTGGATTGGCTAACCGCCGGCTCATGCTTACACATTCCAGTTTACTAGTCCCGTGCTACGGGATTTTGTGGGACACAAGGGAATGCACACCACTGACCTTGAGAGCCGTACTGTGTCCAGGACGCACCCCAGTGTGCAGGTGTATCAGTATGCAGTGTATTTCAGTACACAGCGCTGAATATGATTGGATGCTCGATATTCCGAGACTCTGTATATGACACTGCACGTTTTCACTTCCTCTGTCCGCAGATCATAGACGTGGACGACACTCAGTTCATGTCTAACTGCCCTCCTGCCGTCACGGAGAGCATCCCCAGGAGACGCACGCGGATACAAGTGTTCTGGACGGCGCCCCCTACAGGCAGCGGCTGTGTGATACTCAAGTTAGTGATGGTTTTTGCTTCACCTCTCACTCTTCTCAAGGAACGAAAGAATTGTAAAGGTAGGGTCTGATGCAGTGGCTCCCAGTACTGATCCTGGAGGACACCCGGCCGGGCTCTGGGCAGGTAAACCCAACACCCAGAAGCAATCATCCGACTAGGTGGGTGGGTTTGACATTGTGAGGCATGCTAATGATTCAAGTTTCACGCTTAGTCAGGCATGTGACCTGACTGACCCAACAGCCACCGTTACAGACATCCAGTGAGCAGTGGTGCCCTCTATGAGTCCTCCTGTTAGTGCAGCACCATTGGCAGACGGCTGCACCACACAGGACTACATGCACACAGACCGTTACCACGACTGTCCTTAACACCACGTCACCGTCACCAAAGACTGCAGTGGTGTCGTACCAGACTGTCATGGAGTGACTCAGAATGGCAGCGGGTCATCTTCAGTGACGAGTCCCGCTTTAGTCTTGGTGGAGACGCCCAACGAATCCGCTTGTGGAGGCACCGTGGTCAGCACCAAGATGAACGGTTTGTCGTTACACGTCCAGAAGGCCTGGTGTGACTCCACCTCCACCCCTACCGCACCATCTGCAGGAACTGTGTGAGGATATTCAAGCTGCATGGGATGGATTATCACAGGACTCCATTAGGAACCTCTACAGCTCCATACCGAGACGTCTGGCGTGTTGGGTTAGCAAACACAGCGGCCCAACACCATACTGAGAGACAGACTTCTGTATGTGTAGCTCAATAAATATTGATCATATCAGTCTAAACTTATCATCAGTTATTGATCCTGGTCACCTTTACCTTCCTTCCCAACAGCACCGCACTCCCACACCTCCTTCTGGGTGATGAGTGTATATACAGAGCCGGGTGGAGCTCCAGGAACAGGGCCAGTCTAATAGATGGGTGATGTTGAAGATAAGAGGGGGTACAGGATGTACGGTTACAGGTTGTTCCAGAGAGATACAGTAAAGAGTCTTCACCGTTTTGTGTGTGGTGATTAGTCGTGACGGGAGCCGTTAGAAGTGTAAAACGGGTCGCTCTGACCTGGGTTGCTCCCTGAGCTTCCCTGCTACACAAACAGGACTGGGCTGAACCTGCCAACACCTCCTCACAGCCAGAACTAATTACGGCAGATTTGAGAACCCCTAACGTTCTGGCCTGTACTGTTCAGTAACGAGTCACCTTGCGTCAGTTTAAGGCGGTAGTAACTTCAGGCTCCTGCAGATGGCGCTGCACGATGATGATGGGGCTAAAATCCCTCCAGGGGGTGAGTGACGGGATCCATAGATTGGGAGGAGGTGCTACAGTGCAGGGAGTGTCTCGTTCCATGTGTGGAAAACGCTCCAGAGCAGATGTTAATGATTGGCTAAAAGGAGGGACTGCATGTGGGCGTGGCCAAAGACCATAGTGTGAAGGAAGTAGCTGAATCTGCAGGTGTATGGAAGCATACGGAAATACGGGTCTACCAGCAGTGGATACAATCCCAGTCTACAGGCAATTCTCCTCGGAAGTGTGTCAGGGAAGGCATCCACCAAATCTGGACCACCTGCGGAATTCTTTGATGTGAGAGTGTCTGAACACTGATGTGGCTACATCCAGAAACTTGTCCAGTACATGCCCAATCCAGTCCCAGCTGCTGTTGGTGCTGGTGGAGGTGTTACAGGCTAGTAGATGCGTTTCACGGGGCAAATAGATTCCGGGAGTCTGAGGAAATCTCAGTCCAGGTAGGGCAAGGCCAGAAACCACTGCTGCATGAGTGGCCCTCAGACAACACTGCTTGGGAAACCATCATGCTGCTTTGTTAAATGTAGCCACATGGATTTGGGAATACTTCGGAAAACCGTATCCCAGTCCACCGCACCAAGACATGCAGAAAAGAAGCCGTAGATAATTCAGATGCAGAACTGCGGCAGGGTTCTCCTCTTCTCCTGGCTCAGCAGTCCTGGCCGCTAGCTGCTGTTAGCGTCGTGGCTGTGAACGCTCTTCCCGGGATACCATCACAGTAATGCTCAGCCTCACGTGGTTTACAGCTTTAACGTCATGGGAACAGCTGGAGCTTCCACTCCGGAGGAACCTGCACACTCTTAGGTCATAGCGATCCTGATGATTCATCTCAGGCCTTCAGACAGATGTGCACAACATGTGGATCTGTCCAGTTTCATATTCGTGTAGACGTGTAGCATCCACATTTCCCTCTGAGGATCAGTACATCTATTCAGCCCTCCACTTACTTATTCATCCACCCAAACCATCCATCCACCCAAACCATCCAACCATCCATCCAGTCCATGTACCCAACCATCAACCCATTCACCCGAACACACATCCGGCCAAACCATCCACCCACCCAACAATCCACCTAATCCATTCATCAATCTATCCATCCATCTATCCACCCAACCATCCATCCACTCACCCAGTCTATCTATCCATCCAAACACCCATCCAGCCAAACAGTCCATCCACCCAAACCATCCACCCACCCAACAATCCACCTAATCCTTCCACCTATCCACTCACCCAGTCTATCTATCCATCCGTCATCCATCCACCCACCCAAACCATCCATCCAGTCCACCTACCCAACCATCAACCCGTTCACCTGAACACTCATCCACCCAAACCATCCATCCACTCACCCAGTCTATCTATCCATCCGTCATCCATCCACCCAAACCATCCATCCACCCAACCATCCATCCAGTCCATGTACCCAACCATCAACCCATTCACCCAAACACACATTCGACCAAACCATCCACCCACCCAACAATCCACCTAATCCATCCATCTATCCACCAACCCAATCTATCTATCCATCCATCCACTCACCCAGTCTATCTATCCATCCGTCATCCATCCACCCACCCAAAACCATCCATCCATCCAGTCCACCTACCCAACCATCAACCCGTTCACCTGAACACTCATCCACCCAAACCATCCATCCACTCACCCAGTCTATCTATCCATCCGTCATCCATCCACCCAAACCATCCATCCACCCAACCATCCATCCAGTCCATGTACCCAACCATCAACCCATTCACCCAAACACACATCCGGCCAAACCATCCACCCACCCAACAATCCACCTAATCCATCCATCTATCAATCCATCCATCCACCTATCCACCAACCCAATCTATCTATCCATCCACTCACCCAGTCTATCTATCCATCCGTCATTCATCCACCCAACCATCCATCCAGTCAACCTACCCAACCATCAACCCATTCACCCGAACACTCATCCGACCAAACCATCCAGCCACCTGACAATCCACCTTATTCATCCATCAATCCATCCAACCCATCCACCTAACCCACCCAACCATCCATCCACTCACCCAGTCTATCTATCCATCCACCATCCATCCACCCAACCATCCATCCAGTCCACGTACCCAACCATCAACCCGTTCACCCGAACACTCATCCGGCCAAACCATCCACCCACCCAACAATCCACCTAACCATCCATCCATCTATCCATCCATCATCCATCTATCCATCCACCAAACAATCCATCCAGTCCACCTACCCAGCCATCAAAATATTCACCCAAACACTCATCCGGCCAAACCAACAATCCACCTAATCCATCCATCCATCTACCCATCCAAACACCCATCCAACCAAACAGTCTATTCAACCATCCACCCAGTCTTCCACCCATTCACCCAGTCTGTCCACCCAACCATCCACCCAAACCGTCCACCCACTCACCCAGTCTATCTATCCATCAAATTATCTATCCGTCCACCCTATACCATCCAGTCAAACAGTCCACCCAACCATTCACACAGCCTTCCATCCACTTACACTAACTATCAATGCCTCCATCCATCCAAACACCCATCCAACCAAACAGTCCACTTAACCGTTTACCCAGTCCTCCCACCCAACCGTGCACCGAGTCCATCTGTCCGTCCATCCGTCTGTCCATTCATCCACCTCTTTATCCTATTCTGTGTATAGTAACTAACCCCTATGTGAACTCCTCTTTCTTTCTTTCTCTCTCTCTCACAAACTCTCTTCTCTCTTTTGGTCTGAACACACATATCCGTTTCTTTCTCACTCCTGCACCCACACTCACACTCTCTTTTGTGTGATTAGTGAGAAGGCCATGTGAATCAAGCCTTAATGAGATATTTCATAGACCCCAGAAATTTAAATAAGAAGTTCAAGAGCCATTAGTCCTGCTGATTGCGGCTGAGCTGGGAGAAGGAGTAGCTTTTCTCTGAGTGCAGAATGAACAGTAAGGCTGAACTGAAGCACAGGCAGTGTAAAATATCCCCCTGGACATTTACAGCAAAATAGCCCGTTCCTAATTTAGCCTTTAACTCTCGCTCTCTCATCCACACCTCCACACCTTTCTCCACCGGTTCCTTTCCCTTTGTGGTAAGAATGATAATCCTAGGCAGCCCCAGACCAGGCGATTGTTTGAGGCTAAATTTAAGAAGACTGGCTGGAAGAAGGATGTGCACAGGTATCTCCTGCCTCCTACCCAGAAGGAGGTGTGGGATCACTGTGCGGTCGGGAAGGAAGATGAAGGTGACCAGGATCAATAACTGATGATAAATTTAGACTGATATGATCAATATTTATTGAGCTACACATACAGAAGTCTGTCTCTCAGTATGGCGTCGGGCCGCCGTGTTTGCTAACCCAACACGCCAGACGTCTCGGTATGGAGCTGTAGAGGTTCCTAATGGAGTCCTGTGATAATCCATCCCATGCAGCTTGAACATCCTCACACAGTTCCTGCAGATGGTGCGGTGGGGGTGGAGGTGGAGGGACACCAGGTCTTCTGGACATGTGACCACAAACCGTTCATCTCGGTGCTGACCACGGTGCCTCCACACACGGATTCGTTGGGCGTCTCCACCAAGACTAAAGCGGGACTCGTCACTGAAGATGACCCGCTGCCATTCTGAGTCACTCCATGACAGTCTGGTACGACACCACTGCAGTCTTTGGTGACGTGGTGTTAAGGACAGTCGTGGTAACGGTCTGCGTGCATGTAGTCCTGCGTGGTGCAGCCGTCTGCCAATGGTGCTGCACTAACAGGAGGACTCATGGAGGACACCACTGCTCACTGAGTGTCCACAATCGTGGCTGTTGGGTCAGTCAGGTGCAGCTGCTCTTCTGATGATCGTGCATATAGTGGAAGCTTCAGTGCACCAGATAACTACTGAAGTAGTCCTATTACGGTATGACCCACGGTCGACCCTCCTTCTGTCCCTGTCCCTTGTCAGAAAGTACACAGCCAGGTACTCACAGTTGGAGACAAGCATGTGACCATTTGGCCATCCAGTTTTAGCAGCATTCATTGGTTAGCTATAAGCTTCCATCACTTGTTAGCTTCATTAGCTTCTCCAGACTCCTAATCTCTCTGCCTCTGCCAACTTCCTGCCGTGCGTGACGTTCTCCCGAGCGCTCTGGCACTCAGAAACATCTGCTGTGTTCAGACGACACTTGGTCTTGGCATGGCCGGGTCAGGAAGGCGGGCGCACCTTGGAGCTCTGGGCCCCGTGCCAGCTGAAAGGCCATGAAATGCGCCTGGCAGCCAACATCAAATAAAAGTCCAATTACGTTTGGGAGCCGGCCAGCGCTCCTCCCGCGCGGAGCTGTCAGTAATGTTTGCGCTTACAGTGGCGGAGGGAGGCGCGGGTTGGAGTGGGTTCCAGCGCTGCTGTTTGGTGGAGCTGAGCGTGTGGACAGAATGGACTTCTCTGCTGATTAGAGTCCACACACCACCAATTAGCAGCGTGTAGGCTACGCTGCAGAGTTGTGAGGGGACATGATCGCTGGTAGTCTTCTCTGAGCGTCCGTGCACAGGTGACAGCAGGTCATTTTTATTGGAGCTCAGGCCGGCCCGTCCGTGCTCCTGGAGAACCTCCCTCCTGCAGAGCTCCATTCCAGATAAACACCTGGTGGCACCTTCGGCTTATCAGGGCCTTCGTTTTTTCTCAGCTGCGTTAACCTTCCTGCGCTCCCTGTGGTGTATACACCTTGATACCTCGGTGCACCTCAGACTCCGCTGGTTAAGGGGTTGGAATAGACAGCGGGCTGGAGTAAAGTGAGGGGGGCAGGCTGAAGTGGAAGGCTCATGTGAATGGAACAAAGGTGTTGTCCTTTAAAGTGGACGAGGGACGGGTCAAAATACGGGAGCTGGAGCTGAAACAGGAGGAGTTGCAGGTCTGGGGTCAATAGTTTATAGTTATTGTGATTATTATTATTATTATTATTATTATTATTATTATTGCAATTTATTAAACCTTTGAGAAATGAGTTTTATGTTACACATTATGTATTGTAAAAACATTGAAGCTGTCTTAAAGGTGTTTCATGGGATTTAGTGCAGTGCAATATGTAAAACAAATAAAATTGTAAAGAAAAATGATATTATTAATAATAATAATAATAATAATAATAATAACAACGATAATACTAATAACAATAAAATAATAATGATAATAATAACAATAATAAAAATGATAACAATAATAATAATAATAATAACGATAATAACAACAACAACAAAACAACAACAATAATAATAATAATAATAATAATAATAATAATAATAATAACGATAATAATAAAAGTAACAATAAAATAATAATGATAATAATAACAATAATAAAAATGATAACAATAATAACAATAATAATAATAATAATAATAATAACGATAATAACAACAATAATAATAATAATAATAATAATAATAATAACAATAATAATAATAACAATAATAATAATAACAATAATAATAATAACAATAATAATAATAACGATAAAAACAACACCAACAATAATTATTTTAACATCATTATCATATACACTATTACTACTAGTAATTATTATTATTATTAACCATTATTATTATTAATATTATTGTTAATATTATAATGTAGTATGTTTCTATGTGGTGTTACAGAGTATTGCAGTTTATTAAATCTCTGAGAAAATAAATATTGTGTTGCAAAACTTGTATAATAAACTCATAGGTTTGGTCTCAGCTTTGGTAGGGTCACACGATTACCACCCCCACCCCGCCCCGCCCCAACCCCCTTACTTGGGATAACAGGTTATTATATTAGTGTGAGTGAAATATATATCTATATAGATGTCACGCCTCCACCTCTCCCCGGCTTCTCCGCTCTTCAGGACTCCACTTCCCAGAGGGCCACGCTCGATGACGTCATGTCTATGCGCCCCCAGTCAGACTCTGTGATTCGCTCTAGATCGCCCGAGTTTTAACCTCAGCTGAATCCAATTACTTCCTGTATTTACACCACTCTCAAACACTCACACTTTGCGAAGCTTTGCCAAACCTAGGTTAGCAATCCTGAGCGGTCTTTCCTCGTATGGTCTTACTCTGGTTTCCGACTCCCTTCGTTCCTTTACTACTCTTTCGCCTTATCCCTTTTGCTCGTGTCCTGACTCTACGGTTTGTACCTCTGCTTTCTCTCTTTGGTTTTCCCCTTCGGTTTTCCCCTTTCAACTTGTTTTGTTCCCAGCTTCTAATGGTGAATGTGCAATATTCATCACAAACCGTATTTCTATGACCAGGACGATTAAAGTTATGTATTTTATGTACTTAATAAAGTGTAGGATATTAACACAGTGCAGTACATACATACTGTACTGATATATAGGTTTGGCTAAGACTCTGGGACACAGCTTTTAAACTTCAGTGAATCCTCAAAACTCTACACCGTGAAATCCCGAGTGTAAGTGAGCAGCAATCGTCCACCTTCCAGAGTTTTCCTGCAGTGCTCGCACATGAACTGGGGCATCCACGGCTTGTCCTGACCCCCCATAGCCATGCTGAAGTCTGCTTTGTAGGCCCCGCCCATCTGAGCCCATGCTTTCACGGAGTACTTCCTCACTCTGGTCTTGATGAATTGGTCCACAGACGGAGCAGGATGCGTCTGCCGGGTGCTGCAGCCTCTTGATGCCCTCCAACTTACCGGTAGCTCCGTATCCACTATCCACTCCCTCAGATGGAGCGTCCATTGAAACGGCTGCTTTAACACACCTGTATTTATACTGCTAGGTAGACTACTGGGCAGTCCCAGATGGTTCTGATCATGTGACCTACCCCAGAGGTACGCACAGTTGAACCGGGAGCCTATCCCAAATCGGCCTCACCTGATTACTGATTGTACACATCCGTTCCATGGTCCGTGTGAGCTGTTTGGGTCGTTCAGTTCATTGTATCATCTCTCCGTTTCAGTGCGTACCTCTGACTTTCGGCTTCCTGTATGACTTTGCCTCGGGACCACCCTTTATGGTTATGCTTGCCTCGTTATGCTCATTATGCTCGTCTACACACATCCAATTTAGGTCCGAGCCCAACAGATAAGCGGGGCCAAAACCAGAGAGACAAGCGATAGACCAAACCCAGAGTAAACAAACCAACCAGCAACCAAAAGACACGGCAGAGATCACATACCATAGACGGATGGAAATCAAGGTAGACCGCTTAGTGTGCAGTGATGCGGACGGAGGAGTGTATACACCTACAGGTAAACCATGAACAGGTGGTGTATATCAGTATTCAGGTGATTAAGAACAGGAAGGCAATTCATGAATAGGAGATGGTTGTGGTGCTGACGTCATGAGGGAGGGCATTATGGGAAGGGTAGTTCCCATGGAGGAGATGGAGGCAAAAGGAGAGCCCGGAAGCATGATCGATGCCAATGTACAGCCCTAGCTTAGATAGTAAATCCAAAATTTGAATAATGAAAATTGAAAATTGTGGAGAAAGCAGGTCACTGTATTTCAAGTCAAAGATTGTCGTGACTGTAATTGTGATAAACTACGTAGAAAATTCGGTAATCACCGATCTTTAATCATCCTTAAGGTCCACTGTACCACGTATCATCTTTATTACCGCGAGCAAAGACAACATCCAGTGATGCTACACCGCGCTGTACCAGCTGATTCACTGATTCAGTCCGTCAGCACAACACTGGGGCGCAGTACACAGCAGCTGACGTGCTATAGGGCACATACTCCTGGGCGGGTTGTGTGATTGTACAGAACAGAGAAAGGGCTTTTGTGAATTCCTCTTTCAGGCTGCAGCTGAACGCAGCAGGAGGTCAGATATCCAGGAGCAAGGTTGGCCACTGAGTAGTAAAATATCTTTTCCTGCAGGTCAAATTCGGCCCCTGATGTGCTGAACAGAACAGATTTAGCCTCCAGACACCTGATAAGCTGCTTTCTCTGCAGTGGGGGATGCAGGGGGTGGGTCTGGGGTGGTATCTGGCCTGTAGGGCTGCAGTCACATGGTTGTAGGAGGAAAAACACCAGCATAAATACGCACCTTTATTAGAACGGCGTGGAGATCTTTCCGAGCACACAAATAGGGGGGAGGGGGTCACGTCGAGTACCGGACATGGTGGAGTCGATTGAGGAGAAATGGGTGGCGGCTTGCAAACTGGCGGAGGTGCCGAATGATTTAGCTTACATTGATTACACATACAGAATTAGGTTAAACTGACTGGAGGCCAACAAAAAACATAAACATGCTTATTTGGTTCCAGCAGAACATACAGGAGTTATGGTTCTGACCTTTGAACTCCAATAGATATATGTATATATAAACAGAACCGGGAGAAACTCCTCCCACCACACCTAAAACTCTTCCCTAACGTCCTAAACTGTAGGACAGCAGAATACCCTCCCGTTACAGCCTAAACCCCTTCTACTACGACCGAAATTAGTCTCACCACCACCTAAACTCCCCCCAGGACAAGACAAACCCTCCTAGTACAACCACAAGTGCTGTAACGCTTACTATTAACCCTCCTAGTACAACCACAAACCCTTCTTAGTACAAACAAATTCCACCAAGTACAGCTGAAACTTACCCCAGGGTCACCTAAACTCCTCCAAGGCCTACACCAGCTTTCCCAGTACACCCCAGAGCCCTACTGGGACAACCCAAAGTTCTCCCAGTACAAAACCCCTTCCAGTACAACTAAAAACCCTCGCGGTACAACCAAAACATCTCCCAGTACAACCCCATCCTTTCCCAGTACAGTCAAACCCATCCCGGTACAACCAAAATCCCACCCTGTACAACCAAAGTTTCTACCGATACAACCCAAACTCCCCCCACTACCACCAAAATCCCTCCCAGTACAACTGAAACTGTTCCAGTACGACCAAAACATCTCCCAGTACAACCCCATCCTTTCCCAGTACAGTCAAAACCCATCCTGGTACCACCTTAAACCCTCCCGGTACAACCAAAATCCCACCCTGTACAACCAAATCTTCTACCAATACAACCCAAACTCCCCCCACTACAACCAAAATCCCTCCCAGTACAACTGAAACTGCTCCACTTGCAACCGAAACTGTTCCAGTACCACCAAAAACCCTTGCGGTAGAACCAAAACATCTCCCAGTACAACCACATCCTTTCCCAGTACAGTCAACACCCATCCCAGTACCACTTAAACCCTCCCGGTACAACCAAAATCCCACCCTGCACATCCAAAGTTTCTACCGATACTACCCAATCTCCCCACACTACCACCAAAATCCCTCCCAGTACAACTGAAACTGCTCCACGTGCAACCGAAACTGTTCCAGTACAACCAAAACATCTCCCAGTACAACCCCATCCTTTCCCAGTACAGTCAAAACCCATCCTGGTACCACCTTAAACCCTCCCGGTACAACCAAAATCCCACCCTGTACAACCAAATCTTCTACCGATACAACCCAAACTCCCCCCACTACAACCAAAATCCCTCCCAGTACAACTGAAACTGCTCCACGTGCAACCGAAACTGTTCCAGTACAACCAAAACATCTCCCAGTACAGCTCCATCCTTTCCCAGTACAGTCAAAGCCCATCCCAGTACCACTTAAACCCTCCCGGTACAACCAAAATCCCACCCTGTACAACCAAATCTTCTACCGATACAACCCAAACTCCCCCCACTACAACCAAAATCCATCCCAGTACAACTGAAACTGCTCCACTTGCAACCAAAACTGTTCCAGTACAACCAAAAACCCTTGCGGTAGAACCAAAACATCTCCCAGTACAACCACATCCTTTCCCAGTACAGTCAAAACCCATCCCAGTACCACCTAAACTTCCCGGTACAACCAAAATCCCACCCTGTACAACCAAAGTTTCTACCGATACAACCCAAACTCCCCACACTACCACCAAAATCCCTCCCAGTACAACTGAAACTGCTCCATGTGCAACCGAAACAGTTCCAGTACCACCAAAAACCCTTGCGGTACAACCAAAAAATCTCCCAGTACAACCCTATCCCTTCCCAGTACAGTCAAAACCCTTCCCAGTACCACTTAAACCCTCCCGGTACAACCAATACCCATCCCAGTACCACTTAAACCCTCCCGGTACAACCAATACCCATCCCAGTACCACTTAAACCCTCCCGGTACAACCAATACCCATCCCAGTACCACTTAAACCCTCCCGGTACAACCAATACCCATCCCAGTACCACTTAAACCCTCCCGGTACAACCAATACCCATCCCAGTACCACTTAAACCCTCCCGGTACAACCAATACCCATCCCAGTACCACTTAAACCCTCCCGGTACAACCAATACCCATCCCAGTACCACTTAAACCCTACCGGTACAACCAATACCCATCCCAGTACCACTTAAACCCTCCCGGTACAACCAATACCCATCCCAGTACCACTTAAACCCTCCCGGTACAACCAATACCCATCCCAGTACCACTTAAACCCTCCCGGTACAACCAATACCCATCCCAGTACCACTTAAACCCTCCCGGTACAACCAATACCCATCCCAGTACCACTTAAACTTTTTTGGCATTATGAGGCAAATTAGTACCCATCCCCTTCTCTCTCAGATGTACCACTATAAATATTAAATATACAACCTTCTCTGACTCGATCGCTGACTCGATCCCGGAGTCCTCTGGTTCCCATCACCACCACTGTAAAGAAATCTGGCTCACTACGTTTCTCTACCATGACCCATTCGCACCACAGGACTGTCAGAGTCTTGTTCGTTCACCGCTGAAGCACGATTAGGTCTGGAGTGGCTCAGTGCTGGACTGTACGGACAGGTAGGTTCTGTTCTAAGACGTCGGGGCTTATTCTGAGACATGCTCGATAAATAAGGGCCCCAGTTAAAGACGGCAAAGAGGCGGGGTGTGTTACTCCTTTTCATTTATACAAGCGAATCAGGAAAACAGCAGTGAAGCTGGAATTCAAACGGAGCTATTCTCCGAACACGATACGTGCATACGAGTCCATACCGAGCGAGACAGCCATCGTTTCAGTGTGTAACGCCTCCACGGGAAGCGGTGCCTGTGTGCGGTACAGCCTGGAGGGCAGGGGGAGATGGACAGCTCTACCCTACTACATGTCATATCACTGACTGACAGCGGTTGCCGGCTCCGTGGGGACACAGTGCTGGGCTGCATTAGTATTCCGTGGGAATAGCGGGGATGGTGGAGGTGTCGAGTGGGGTTGATGCGATGCTGCTCTGTCTTAGCCTCCAGGGCCTCTTAGAGAAGGACTGGTGCTGGGCAGTGTCGGACCGCTGTAGAGCCTTCTTCCTTTTAAATGGGTGGTATCCAGCCTTCAGGAGATGTGGGATATGCTAATATCCGAGGGGAGCTGAACAAAGGGATATGCGCTGAAGGAATGTGCTGCGGTTCATGTTTTGGGTTTAGGCCAGTGGTAAAAACGTGCAGGCTGGATCCGTTCAGGCATTCCGGTTCTGTTTAGTTCAGTTTGAGGCAAATAGGATACACACGGGAATGCCAAATGATCTAAATTAAAGCCTTAAATTTTCTGCATAATTAGCGATGTAAACAAGGGCGTCCGTGGTGGGCAATCACCTAGTCAGAACTGTTTACAGTGGGGGTGAATGGAACCAGACGTCTCGAGAGTTTAAAGGGGACCACAGAAGACGTTTACTCTGGATCGCTCTCTGGTGTTCTACATAGAAGACATGTGACTTTGATCCGAGTGAAAAACGTCCGGGTGCCCTTTTACACCCCCATTGACCCCCCTATGATTCAGTCCTACAATGAAACCTGAGCTCTGCTCTGATTGGCTGATTGGTTTATAGTAAGACACCGCCCCACTATGACCACACAGAAGCAACATGTGGAAACAGACTAGATATAATGAGCCTCCATCTAAATAAGCCCCGCCCTCATACTATTTAGTCTGCGATGCTAGTTATTTGGAGCTAATGCTAGTAGCTAACGTTAGCTATACTAGCTACTGGCTCCATCTGGACATCAACACAGAGTAGATTAAGGTGGTTCCTCACTATGGAGCTCTCAGTTTAGGATGATCTGCTTCAACCACCATCACACAGCATGGTTGGACTTGCAGGCTGCTGTTGGAGTTGTGATGCTAATAAGGGTGGAGCTGCTCCTCTCTTTAGTCTCTTCAGGGTCAAACACTGAGCGGAGATGCTCCATATTGTCCAGAGAGGTTTGGGAAACTGTCCAAAGTGGAATGTGCAGACTGCTGGATTACAGCTCCTGATGTGGGAGCTGACGTTCCTGATCTCCAGCTTGTCCTGCAGCTTTCCCATTCCACCTGAAATGGTGCCGCAGCTACAATCGAGTGCATGTACATGCTGCAGCATTTAAGGTGGAACTTGGGGAATAGGAAGCAACTGCAGCCTGGTTTAAAGAGGAACCTCAACCATGTGCCGCTGACAGTTGGGTTCCCCTCCCAGCCTGGAACGCTGGATTCCTCCATGTAATCCACCATGTTGGTTGCCGTAGCTACGTTGTTGTGGTTGTATGTTAATGTTGGGGGTGTAAATATTAAATATTAATTAATATTAAATATTAAGCCTGTTCCGTAACAGTTTAGGATTTTGGAATCGTCCCGGTTTTCTGTCCTCTTTTGGAAATGCAGGATTTGGATTTAAAGCAGAACAGTGTTTAAGGTTCACGGTACAGGACTCTCCTTATTCTACTATGTACCTAGATTTCCATCCAATGGCACCTTAAATATCTCTAAAGGCTCCCTCACAGGAAGCTGTATTTGGCTGTAGTCATGGTGAAGCCTCACTCCTCATCTCTTAGGTTCAAGGGACATTCATATGACGCGCAGTCCATCTTTGGAAAGTGGACTGGTCCAGAATTCTCTGGGCTTTTTTCGGATACAGTACTTCACCATGCAAATAAAGGGGGGACTGAATCTGTACTGTGGTGTGTATCTCAGAGCTGTGGAGAGAAGGCATGTCACTACTCCGGTGCGGCTCAGCTGAGATGTTTCGGCTGGGATGAAAGTGGACTCGGAGCTGCGGGTACTTGGGAAGTAACCTTTCCGTCTCCTCCACAGGGCGAGCATCGTACAGAGGAAGATCATTTACTTCCAGGATGAAGGCTCTCTCACTCGGAGGCTGTGTGAGAAAGGTAATTTCAAAATTGTTTCTGGTAGATGCAATTAGAGCCTCGTTTGCCCAATTTGCCCCATGCAATTCCAAAATCTGTGTCGCATCCGTGCTCTCTTTTCCTCCCTGATTTCTGTCGGCACCTACGGAGTCCGTTACGGTAGTAAGCAGCATCATTCATTTTCACTCCCAATTCTGATCATCATCTTACTACCAGGTATCACACGGCGCTTCCACTGGATACGGAATTCATCACACGCCCCAATTACTTTTCACACGTCCAGAGATTGGGAAGAGGTGGTAGAGTGCAGGGTAGGTCTCGTTCCAAAGTCTCGTGGACTGGCTGCATTTGGACGTGTCCAAAGACCATAGTGTGAAGGAAGTAGCTGGATCTGCAGGTGTATGGAAGCGTACGGTCATACGGGTCTACCAGCAGTGGATACAATCCCAGTCTACAGGGAATTCTCCTCGGAAGTGTGCCAGGGAAGGCCTCCACCAAATCTGCCCCAATTCTTTGATGTAAGAGGGTCTGAACACTGGTGTGGCTACATCCAGAAGCATGCCAAAGAAACATCCGGCCCATGCCAAATCCAGCTACGGCTGTTATTGGTGCTTGTGAAGGGGTTACACGTCATGCTACTGTGAAGCACGCGTGCCTCAGGACGTGCTGTTAGACATGGTTATGAAGGTGGAGATGAACAGACTCTTATTAACAGCTGGTCCACCATCTGAAGTGTAAGCGTATAGCGCGGTGCTAATTCTGACTGCAGTCTGTTTCCCTTCTTGTTGTTGCTCGTTTTCCGCTCTGCCTCTTACGGATACTGGACGACCTACAGTAAATGCATATCCCAGATATTCCTAATGAAGGGCTTCCTGGTTTTATTCCTCCACTCAGCTGTATAGTCAGTTGTTTACCTGAGTATTAATATAGTCCAGCTGTAAGAATGCAGGCTTGTATGCATTCATGTGTGTGTCTCTTTGTGTCTGCCTGCCTGTCTGTCTGTCTGTGTGTGTGTCAGTGTTTTTGTGTGTGTCAGTGTGTGTGTGTGTGTGTCTGTTTTTGTGTGTGTATGTGTGTGTGTGTCTGTTTTTGTGTGTGTCAGTGTGTGTGTGTGTGTGTCTGTTTTTGTGTGTCAGTGTGTGTGTTTGTGTGTGTGTGTGTGCGTGTCTGTTTTTGTGTGTCAGTGTGTGTGTTTGTGTGTGTGTGTCTGTGTTTTTTTGTGTGTCAGTGTGTGTGTGTATGTGTCTGTGTTTTTATGTGTGTGTGTCAGTGTCTGTGTTTGTGTGTGTGTGTCAGTGTGTGTGTTTGTGTGTGTGTCTGTGTTTTGTGTGTCAGTGTGTGTGTGTGTGTCTGTTTTTGTGTGTCTGTGTGTGTGTGTGTGTGTGTGTGTGTGTGTCTGTTTTTGTGTGTCTGTTTTTGTGTGTCTGTGTGTGTGTGTGTGTGTGTGTCTGTTTTTGTGTGTCAGTGTGTGTGTATGTGTTTTTGTGTGTGTCAGTGTGTGTGTGTGTGTATGTGTCTGTTTTTGTGTGTGTGTGTCAGTGTGTATGTGTGTGTTTGTGTGTCTGTGTGTGTAGGTGTGTGTCTATGTCTGTGTTTTTGTGTGTGTGTCTGTGTGTGTCTGTCTCTGTGTGTCTGTATGTGTGTGTGTGTGTGTGTGTGTGTTTGTGTGTGTGTCTCTGTGTCTGTGTGTCAGTGTGCGTGCGTGCGTGCGTGTGTTTGTGTGTGTGTGTGTGTTTGTGTCTGTGTATGGGTGCGTGCGTGCAGGCGTGTGCATCTGTCTGTGTGTCTGTGTGTCTGTGTGTTTGTGTGTGTGTGTGTGTGTGTGTGTGTGTGTGCTGGCACAGAGACGTCCTCAGTGGTGTTCTGGTGTGTGATGTGAGACTTTCCACACACTAATCCTGTGTGCTTGTGTTCCAGACCCTCTCGCAGCTACAGAGAAGCCCCTGCAGGACTGCTGTGCTTGTGGAACAGCCAAGTACCGGGTCACCTTCTACGGGAACTGGTCAGAGAAGGTGCATCCCAAAGACTATCCCAGTGAGTAACAGCCGGGCCTGAGCTTCACGTCGTTTGGGGGTCATTCTTTCAAGTCCTCTTCCACAGGGTGTTTCCAGATCACAGGTTTGAGAGCTAATGAGGCACATAACTGATAAGGCATTTACACTCATCACCACAAGAACAGCCGCACCCAGATGTGGGAGTGCGGTGGTGTTGGGAAGGAGGATAAAGGAGACCAGGATCAATAACTGATGATGAATTTAGACTGATATGATCAATATTTATTGAGCTACACATACAGAAGTCTGTCTCTCAGTATGGCGTTGGGCCGCCGTGTTTGCTAACCCAACACGCCAGACGTCTCGGTATGGAGCTGTAGAGGTTCCTAATGGTGTCCTATGATAATCCATCCCATGCAGCTTGAACATCCTCACACAGTTCCTGCAGATGGTGCGGTAGGGGTGGAGGTGGAGTGACACCAGGTCTTCTGGACGTGTGACAACAAACCGTTCATCTTGGTGCTGACCACGGTGCCTCCACACACGGATTCGTTGGGCGTCTCCACCAAGACTAAAGCGGGACTCGTCACTGAAGATGACCCGCTGCCATTCTGAGTCACTCCATGACAGTCTGGTACGACACCACTGCAGTCTTTGGTGACGGTGACGTGGTGTTAAGGACAGTCGTGGTAACGGTCTGTGTGCATGTAGTCCTGTGTGGTGTAGCCGTCTGCCAATGGTGCTGCACTAACAGGATGACCCATGGAGGACACCACTGCTCACTGGATGTCGGCAATCATCACATCACATGCGCAAGCGAGCGTGAACCTTGAATCGTTAGAATGTCTCACGGCGTCAAACCTACCAACCAAGTTTCCTTCCTGTGGGTTGAGTCCTTCTGGGTGCGGCTATTTGTGCAGCTATTCTATTGATGCTATTGATGATGAGTGTATAATGAATCTGTTTGGCTGCATCATCATATAAGCAGCGTGTGTGTGTGTGTGTGTGTGTGTGTGTGTGTGTGTGTGTATGTGTGAGCGTGTGTGTGTGCGTGTGTGTGAGCGTGCGTGTGCGTCTGTGTGTGTGTGTGTGTGTGTGTGTGTGCGCGCGCGCGTCTGTCTGCCTGTGTGTGTGTGTGTGTGTGTGTGTGTGTGTGTGTGTGTGTGTGTGTGTGTGTGTGTATGTGCGTGTGTGTGTGTCTGTGAGTGAGTGTGTGTGTGTGTGTCTGTGAGTGAGTGTGTGTGTGTGTGTCTGTGAGTGAGTGTGTGTGTGTGTGTGTCTGAGTGAGTGTGTGTGCGTGTGTGTGTGTGTGTGTGGGTGCGTGTGTGTGTGTGTGTATGTGTGTGCGCGTGTGTGTGTGTGTGTGTGTCTGTGAGTGAGTGTGTGTGTGTGTGTGTGTCTGTGTGTGTGTGTGCGTGTGTGTGTGTGTGTGCGTGTGTGTGTGTGTGTGTGTGTTTGTGTTTGTGTGTGTGTCTGTGAGTGTGTGTGTGTCTGTGAGTGTGTGTGTGTGTGTGTGTGTGCGTGCGTGCGTGTGAGTGAGTTAGTGTGTGTGTGTGGGGGTGTGTGTGTGTGTGCGTATGTGTGAGCGTGTGTGTGTGTGTCTGTGTGTGTTTGTGTGTGTGTGTGTGTGTGTGTGTGTGTGTGTGGGTGTGTGTGTGTGTAACCTAGTCAGGAAGAGACGTCTGTCTCCCCCTCTGTCTCTGACTCTCCCTGCCACTGTGAGCGTCGGTGGGAGACAGGCTTCATTACCCATGTGCGTGTCTGACAGCATACAGTCAGTTATTTACTGAGGACAGGACGACGGCAGGGGCCCTAATCATTTACCAAACAGGAGCGAGCAGAGAGATCCCGGCAGTGAGCGGCGGGCGGCCGCTGCGAGACCACCTACCGGGCTTTCTGAAACAGACATTGAAGAATCCTCTTTCACGGGGCTGGAGAGGCAGGAAGTAAACACGCCGGAGCTCTGCTGCACTGCCGGTTTAAGTTTGGAGCCTTGGAATTAGATGGATATTCTCAGCAGCCTGATTCAGTATTAGCGCTCAGGTGCTGGCAGCAGTTCTCCTGGTGGAAGTAGTGGCAGATAGTGGCAGCCAACTAGGGGTGGTTTGAAAACACCTGCTGTTGTTTATGAATGATTGCACTACATGACAAGATGACTGTACCCGGTGTCTGTGTGTTACACTCCAATTGATTATGTGACGGGTAAACTATAACAGCATGCTGTTTCTGTGAGCAGGAAGAACGTTAGGAATTAACACTGACTGTGTGTCTGTGTGTGTGTGTGTGTGTGTATATTTCTATGTGTGTGTGTGTGTGTATATTTCTATGTGTGCGTGTGTGTGTGTGTGTGTGTCTGTGTGTGTACTTCTACGTGTGTGTGTGTGTGTGTGTGTTTGAGTGAGTGTGTGTATTTCTATATATGTGTGTGTGTTTGAGTGAGTGTGTGTGTGTGTGTGTTTGAGTGAGTGTGTGTGTGTGTTTCTATATATATGTGTGCGCGTGTGCGTGTGTATTTCTGTGTGTGTGTGTGTATTTCTATATGTGTGTGTGTGTGTGTTTGAGTGAGTGTGTATTTCTATGTGTGTGTGTGTTTGAGTGTGTGTGTGTATTTCTATATATGTGTGTGCGTGTAAGAGTGTGTGTGTGTTTGAGTGTGTGTGTATTTCTATATATGTGTGTGTGTGTGTGAGAGTGTGTGTGTGTTTGAGTGTGTGTGTGTATTTCTATATATGTGTGTGAGAGTGTGTGTGTGTGCGTGCGTTTGAGTGTGTGTGTATTTCTATATATGTGTGTGTGTGTGTGTGTTTGAGTGTGTGTGTATTTCTATATGTGTGTGCGTGTGATAGTGTGTGTGTGTGTTTTTTTATATATATATATATATATATGTGTGTGTGTGTGCACAATTTACAATTAAAAAATGTAATATGTAAATTTTTTATATTAGGAAGTTTTATTGTTTTATTTTTTGACAACTAATTAATGTACTAAATATAATTAATATAAAAGAATTATAAAAGTAATATAATAAATGAATCTGGTTCATAGAGTAAAAGGATATATATATATATTTATTTATATATGCTGGTACACTGGCTAAAAGCTGATTTTCCCAGTTCCCCGTAATCCAGTACTATAAATGTGTAAATCTAAGCTCTGCCAAAAAGAAATTACCCATCATGCACTTTGGCTGTAAAGACACTGGAATCGGCTATAAAGCTGATGACGGTTTATTGAGACACCAGGTTTTCTGATGACAGTGTTGAAATGAAGCTGCTGCTGTGCTCGCTCACCACCGTGCTGTTTCCCACAGGGCGTGCCAATCACTGGTCGGCTCTGATCGGGGCCTCTCACTCCAGCAAGTACGTGCTGTGGGAATACAGGGGCTATGCCAGCGAGGGGGTCCGCCAAGTTGCCGAACTCGGCTCGCCTGTCAAGATGGAGGAAGAGATACGCCAGAAGGTAGGCCCTGAATTCCCCGGCATGTGACATTTGTTGCCGTGCAGATTGGAGACGTGTCAGGGATGATTGTGTTAAAGGGCAGGACACCCACTGTCTCGCTAATGAGGCCCAGAGTCAACATCAGTGAGAGCTGGCGTTCCTTCCACAGACCTTCCGTTAAGTCTTTATTCTTCACTGGCTACTATGAATGATTCAGTGAGAGCTGTCAGATTAATATATAGGGTGTAATAACATTCCAGAGTTCCGATCCAGATAGCAAGCGGATGCGGGCTGCATCTAGCGCAGTTGTGGCACTGCTGGCCCACTGTCGGCACTGGCAATCGGCATGTGGGCCCACATGTTCAAAACGTGAATTGAGCCCAATTGTCCTAAAACAGATCTGGCCCTCTTATAGCACAGATACGTTCCTGCTGTCTAGTGGAAAACTGCACAGGGGCCAAAAGTGGCCCGCATATATAAAACTCATTTGGCCCACTTGTTCCAAAACAGGTCTGGTCCACTTCTAGCTTAGACACGGCTGCCTAGTGGAAACTTGCACAAGGGCCAAAGGTGGCCTGGGTATATGAAACTCATATTGACCCACATGTTCCATAACACATATGGCCCACTTCTAGCCCAGATTTGTCAGTGCTGCCTTGTGGAAAACTGCATGTGGGCCAAAAGTGGCCCGCATATCTAAAACTCATTTGACCCACTTGTACCAAATCAGGTCCTAGTGGAAACTAATACAAGGGCCAAAAGTGGCCTGTGTATATAAAACTCATTTGGCCCACTTGTTTCAGAACAGGTCTGGTCTACTTCTAGCATAGACACGGCAGTGCTGCCTAGTGGAAACTTGCACAAGGGCCGAAGGTGGCCTGGGTATATGAAACTCAAATGACCCATGTGTTCCAAATCAGGTCTGGCCCACTTCTAGCCCAGATTTGTCAGTGCTGCCTAGTGGAAAATTGCATGTGGGCCAAAAGTGGCCCGCATATATAAAACTCATTTGACCCACTTGTTCCAAATCAGGTCTGGCCCACTTCTAGCCCAGATTTGTCAGTGCCGCCTAGGGGAAAACTGCATGTGGGCCAAAAGTGGCCCGCATATGTATAACTCATTTGACCCACGTGTTCCAAATCAGGTCTGGTTCACTTCTAGCACAGATACAGCAGAGTTGTCTACTTTTGGCTGATAAGTGGTCCTGATCTGGTGCATTTTTGGCCCACATCTTGAAACTGGATGTGGCCTGTCTAGGGACCATCAGTCCATGAGGCAAGTAGGCCAGATGAAAATATGAAATGTGGGGCAGATGTGGGCCAAAACAGTTTTGCTAAGTAGGGAATCATGGGGAATCACTTTCCGTATGAATCTTCTTTTGCTGCTGGCGATGGCGTCCAATGGTATACTCTTCTTCTCCTTCGGACACATTTCTGTCCAGTAACTGGTCCTGCAGTTTTCTGAAATGTTGACACTGTTCTAACTCCAGAACGTTCTGTCTGATTGGGCATGGTGCGCTTTTGTACATTTGGATCTGACTTTCCTAATTTCTTCCCATTAAGAATGAATAGGCTTCCCATCTACTGTGTTCTTCCGGTAGAGTCCCCGTCACATACACCCCCATCCAAACCCTGTGGTTTACTGTCACCTACAGCCACCACACTGTATGTACTTACTCAGGGCAGATCTCCAACGGCTAACCCACAGCCATACTGGCCTGCACTCCTCTGTGTGTCATTTATTCATCCCTCATTCCTCCCATACACAGCCATTCATTTTTAGCAACACCTTAGCAACTGGCTAGCTACAAGCTGAAGCTGCGCAGTCAGTCGGCCTTGTTTTCAGGAGATGGACCTTTCCAGTTTATAAGCGTTCCTCATTAGAGTACTACACTATACTTGAACTACTTTCAATGCTTAATATTTCATAATAAAATAAATGCAATAAATATGATACTATAATTTTTTATTTACATTTGCCAAAAGATTTGATCGGCAATGATAAAATGTGGGTATTATGATATATGGGTATAAATATACCCATATATATGTTTCGTTAGTTAAATTTGTGTGTGTGTGTGTGTGTGTGTGTGTGTATGTGTGTGTGTGTATGTATATATATATATATATATATATATATATATATATATATATATATATATATATATATATGTATATATAATATCCACAATTCATCATCATCCACATTATAGATATTACAAATCTCTCTCTATATATATATATATATACAGCTCTGGAAATAAATAAGAGCCCGCTCCAGTCTCTTCTTCAATCAGCATCTCCACATGTACAGCAGGTTCTCAGTGAGGAACCGAAGGTCGGGTTCTAGCTTTACTGGCAGATACAGTGAGCGTCTGGTTCATAAGAACAAGGTCCAGCAGCAAACACACAGGACAACACAGCTACAGACTGGCAGAGGGCCAAACCCTCTCTCTACTGACCGTGATGAGCCCACCACATTCCAGTGTACCTTACCCACCGTAAGATGACCTCAGGTGACCTACAGAGAGACTGGTGAGCGGTGGCTGGGGTGAGACGCACAGCGAGCATGGTTCTAAAAACAGGCTTCTGTCGAGAAAAAAGGAGAGGGTCATTAGTGATTTTCTAAATACACAGATCTAATACAATATCTGATCTGGAGTTTGGGAGACATGGTTCCAGTAGTGTAGAGAATCAAACAGAACCAACACAAACCCAGAACCTGCACACCTAGAGACACTGATCACTTACAGGTGGTATATATATATATATATATATATAGGCCCACCCGCAGGTTTCAATGGCTGAAATGCTGAATGTTTATTAAACCTGGTTATGGAATCCTGTCCTCCTGTTGTTGTTTACACTCGTTCAGGTTTTTTCACACGGCTGCAATCTCATCAGGAGCCTCATTAGCATTCTCATTGCTGTTATCCTGTCAAAGTTACTTTGGTCAGCACGTCGATTCTTGATGTTCCCCACAAACTCATAGAACCTCGGAAATAGCATGTCAAAGGTTGATCGGTTGGGGGAGGTGGGGGGAGTCGGGGGGCTTTTGCTTTGCATCTTAATTAGTCCCATTAGTCAGTATGGGCCGAATCTTCGCCCAGCTTTAATTTCATGTTAATTTCCTCCCAGCTGAAAGGCGAGTCAGCGGTGGCGAGGCAGACGGAGGGAGATGAGATTCAGAAGGTCAGCGGGCGGCTGCGGTGGCCTCTCTGGCGGGCCGGTGTGAGAAAGCTAGCGTAGCGTTAACGTCGCGTCAAGGGAGAGAATTTTAAAGGTCACGCGGAAAAGGTTCGCCCCCTACATGTTCCCATTTGTCTTTTAACACAATGCGACGCGTGGGAGGACTGCCAATGCCAATCTCGACACATCTCAGACTGGTGACGGAAGGGTCCTTACGGCTTCGATGTGGTGGGCGTTCCTGGTGGGCGGGTCCAGAGTTATTCATGTAGCACCTATTACAGCAGGTGTTGTCACAAAGCAGCTTAGCAGAGTCCAGGCCTAAGCCTCCAAGTGAGCAAGCCAAGGGTGACCATGGTCAGGAACAACGCCCCTAGAACAAGACTCAAAGGGGGAACCCATCGTCCTCTGGTCCACACTGGATAGCAAGGCAATACGGGGTATAGAATAACCGATAACTGTTGGTCAGTTGGGCCAGATTTGGTGGATGCCATTCCTGACAGAATTCCGAGGAGAATTCCCTGTAGACTGGGATTGTATCCACTGGTAGACCCGTATGACCGTACGCTTCCATACACCTGCAGATCCAGCTACTTCCTTCACACTATGGTCTTTGGCCACGCCCACATGCTCAGTTCCTCCTTTTAGCCAATCAGTAACATCTGCTCTGGAGCCATTTCCCACACATGGAGCCTGAAGTTCCTGTCCCAAAATCTGGTCCACGTCCAGCCCAAACCTGCAAGAAGGCCAAAAGTGGCCCCCATATGTAAAATCCTATATGACCTACGTGTTCCAAAACAGACCTTGTCCACTTCTGGCAGAGATGGAGCTAGACTCATGAACCGTGTGGCATACTGAGTAATCTGGCTACTGCTTTAACCCACCTGTGCAGTGAAACACCCAGGTATGGCCACACTAGAGGGCAGGAAGCACACTTGCCCATAGCAGTGGGCAGCCCTATCGTATCCACAGTACCCGGGGAGCAGTTGGGGTTAGGTGCCTTGTTCGAGGGCACTTGAGCCCACAAGTACCCCCCCTAAACTTTAGCCCCCAAGTACCCCCTAACCTTGAGTCCACAAGTACCCCGCTAACCTTTAGCCCACAAGTACCCCCTAACCTTTAGCCCACAAGTACCCCCCTAACCTTTAGCCCACAAGTACCCCGCTAACCTTTAGCCCCAAAGTACCACTCTAACCTTTAGCCCCAAAGTACCACTCTAACCTTTAGCCCACAAGTACCCCCCTAATCTTTAGCCCACAAGTACCCCCTAACCTTTAGCCCACAAGTACCCCCTAACCTTTAGCCCACAAGTACCCCGCTAACCTTTAGCCCCAAAGTACCACTCTAAACTTTAGCCCACAATTACCCCCCTAATCTTTAGCCCACAATTACCCCCCTAATCTTTAGCCCACAATTACCCCCCTAATCTTTAGCCCACAAGTACCCCCTAATCTTTAGCCCACAAGTACCCCGCTAACCTTTAGCCCCAAAGTACCCCTCTAACCTTTAGCCCACAAGCACCCCTCTAACCTTTAACCCACCACTACCCCCCTAATCTTTAGCCCACAATTACCCCCCTAATCTTTAGCCCACAAGTACCCCCCTAATCTTTAGCCCACAAGTACCCCCTGATCTTTAGCCTCCAAGTACCCCACTAACCTTTAGCCTCCAAGTACCCCACTAACCTTTAGCCTCCAAGTACCCCACTAACCTTTAGCCTCCAAGTACCCCACTAACCTTTAGCCTCCAAGTACCACCCTAACCTTTAGCCTCCAAGTACCACCCTGACCTTTAGCCTCCAAGTACCACCCTAACCTTTAGCCTCCAAGTACCCCACTAACCTTTAGCCTCCAAGTACCCCACTAACCTTTAGCCTCCAAGTACCCCACTAACCTTTAGCCTCCAAGTACCACCCTGACCTTTAGCCTCCAAGTACCACCCTAACTTTTAGCCTCCAAGTACCCCACTAACCTTTAGCCCACAAGTACCCCCCTAACCTTTAGCCCACAAGTACCACCCTAACCTTTACCCCCCTGGGCTGCTAAGGCCAGACGGCGGTTCGGTGTGATTAGACTCTCAGATGACCTGTACTAGTTACCCTGTGCCCCTGACCTTTAGCCCAAGTACCACCCTCCTTGTATTTGCGAGGCTGGCTCAGGCCTGTTAGCCTCCAAGTACCGTCGATAGTCTCGATTGATCGGTGCCCTCGGGCCCACTAACCGTTAGCCATACATCAGTTGTCACAAGCACTAACTTGTAGCGCGCCAAGTCCGTCCGTCACACACTCTATCAAGGTTGCGTTTGGGTGTTTTTGGTCTGTCCCGTCTCGTCCATCCGTCATGCGACTCCTTCTTGTTCCTGACCCCCCTGGGGCTGCGTTTTCCACTTGCTTGGATTGGATATAGATTCTGTTGGTTGGTTTCCTTTGACGTGACCATTTGTCTTGGCCGGCTGTGAGCACAGCTCTCCACTGATGAATAATAGATCCAAACAAACAAAAGCACAGCTATTTTCTGATGCCGGTTAGCGTGACTACTCTGTCTTTGAAGGACAGCGATCATATAAAGACGCCTGACAGGCGAGCGTTCCACGCTTCACCCTGTGTGATTCATAGAGCCGTGGAGGGCGGCGTTATCCCTCAGACTAAGCCAAGCAGGGCGCGTATTACTAGGTAATCATTATTACATGAAAGGTGATACGCCCCCATATGTTTAATATGACAGCTGACTAAATATGCTATTACACTGAGACAGTGCGCTGGGCCGGCTCTGGGATTGGCTTTGCTTGTCTAGCTGCTGAAGATTGATGGAATCTCCCTTTAAGAGGAACTGCCTCAAACTGAATTTGCCCCCAAGTACCCCCCTAACCTTTAGCCCACAAGTACCCCCCTAACCTTTAGCCCACAAGTACCACCCTAACCTTTAGCCCACAAGTACCCCCCTAACCTTTAGCCCACAAGTACCCCCCTAACCTTTAGCCCACAAGTACCCCCCTAACCTTTAGCCCACAAGTACCCCCCTAACCTTTAGCCCACAAGTACCCCCCTAACCTTTAGCCCCCAAGTGACCCCCCCTAACCTTAGAGCCCACAAGTACCGCTTGGCCCCTAACCTTGAGCCCCCAGGTACCCCACTGAATGGAATATAGAGCCAAACAGAGTAGCCAAAAGCTACAGCTATTAGCTGATGCCCAGTTAGGCCCCCTTACTCTTTCCACCAAAGTACCCCCCCCTAACCTTTAGCCGCCAAGTACCAGCCCTAACGCTTCACCCCCCAAGTGATTCCCCTAACCTTTAGAGGGCCAAGTACCATCCCCTAACCTTTAGCCCCAGTCCAAGTACCCCCCTAACCTTTACTAGGTAACAGTACCCCCCCCTAACCTTTAGCCCCCAAGTACCCCCTAACCTTTAGCCCACAAGTACCCCCTAACCTATTAGCCGCAGAAGTGCCCCCCCTAACCTTTAGGATTGGCGCTTTGACAAGTCTAGCCCCTAACCTTTAAAGCCCTACAAGTAACTGCCCTAACCTTTAGCCCCCAAGTACCGCCCTAACCTTTAGCCCACCACTACCACCCTAACCTTTAGCCCCCAAGTACCACCCTAACCTTTAGCCCCCAAGTACCACCCTAACCTTTAGCCCCCAAGTACCACCCTAACCTTTAGCCCCCAAGTACCACCCTAACCTTTAGCCCCCAAGTACCCCCCTAACCTTTAGCTCACAAGTACTCCCCTAACCTTTAGCCGCCAGGTACCACCCTAACCTTTAGCCCCCAAGTACCCCCCTAACCTTTAGCCCACAAGTACCCCCCTAACCTTTAGCCCACAAGTACCCCCCTAACCTTTAGCCCACAAGTACCCCCTAACCTTTAGAGCCCAAGTACCACCCTAACCTTTAGCCCCCAAGTACCCCCCTAACCTTTAGCCCCCAAGTACCACCCTAACCTTTAGCCCACCACTACCACCCTAACCTTTAGACCCCACAAGTACCCCCCTAACCTTTACCCCACAAGTACCCCCCTAACATTTAGCCCACAAGTACCCCCCTAACCTTTAGCCCACAAGTACCCCCCTAACCTTTAGCCCCCAAGTACCCCCCTAACCTTTAGCCCACAAGTACCCCCCTAACCTTTAGCCCACAAGTACCCCCCTAACCTTTAGCCCACAAGTACCCCCCTAACCTTTAGCCCCCAAGTACCACACTAACCTTTAGCCCACCACTACCACCCTAACCTTTAGCCCCCAAGTACCACCCTAACCTTTAGCCCCCAAGTACCACCCTAACCTTTAGCCCACCACTACCACCCTAACCTTTAGCCCAAAAGTACCCCCCCTAACCTTTAGCCCAACAGTACCCCCCCTAACCTTTAGACCCCACAAGTACCCCCCTAACCTTTAGCCCACAAGTACCACCCTAACCTTTAGCCCACAAGTACCACCCTAACCTTTAGCCCACAAGTACCCCCCTAACCTTTAGCCCACAAGTACCACCCTAACCTTTAGCCCACAAGTACCCCCCTAACCTTTAGCCCACAAGTACAGTTTGACATAGCTTCCTGTGTGTGCTGTCGTCCATCCGTCACACACTCTATCAAGGTTTGCACCGAGATGCCTAATGAGTCTTGGATATAGCAATGGTAAACTGGAGGTCGTCGTTTTTGGCACTGCAGCACCATTCGGGTATGTGGTACTATGCTCAGTGTCCATTGGATCAGCTCTGCTCACCATTTATGCTACTATCATTTAATAGTGAAGACATCAAACTATAAAGAGCACTCATGGAATTATGCAGTCCACCTTAAAACCCTCCAGAGTGGAATTATGCAGTCCACCTTAAAACCCTCCAGAGTGGAATTATACAGTCCACCTTAAAACCCTCCAGAGTGGAATTATACAGTCCACCTTAAAACCCTCCAGAGTGGAATTATACAGTCCACCTTAAAACCCTCCAGAATGGAGCTCTACAGGAGGAGGAACCAGCTCTTTTACCCTGCAGTGGAGCTGATAGAACAAGGTTTATTACTAAGCAGGTTTGGAGCGATTCTATTGGTCGGTCCCTCATGAATATTAACTAACCTGAAAGGAGGACTAGAGCTTAAATGGACAGTGAGGGTGGACTATATGGCCACAAGACGTAGCTATCATTGTGTAACCTCCGCCAGCACCAGCTGTGACTGGATTTGGGCATGGGCTGGACAAGTTTCTGGATGAAGGCCACATCGATGTACATTGCACAACTGGGATAGATTTGGTGGATGCCTTCCCTGGCACACTTCCGAGGAGAATTCCCTGTAGACTGGGATTTTCCCACTGCTGGTAGACCCGTATGAGCGTGTGCTTCAATACACCTACAGATTCAGCTACTTCCTTCACACTATGGTCTTTGGCCACGCCCACATGCAGTCCCTCCTTTTAGCCAATCATTAACATCTGCTGTGGAGCGTTTTCCACACATGGAACGAGACATTCCCTGCACTGTAGCACCTCTTCCCAAACTATGGATTCGGATTCCGTCCCATCATCCCCAGGAGGCTGGAGTTACTACCACCTTAAACACACAGGTGACTCGTTTTTTTGCACACTGAGCTCATTTGAGTTATGGAAATGAATCCCAGCTCTTTCATGATTTGTTTACTTATCTATATCACCGGGGCCGCATGCAGATGTCTTGTTCAGCGACGAGGGGTTTGATCGCTAACCTTGAACCTGTGCCTCGTGGCTGGTTCCACTGAGGCCTGTTTGGTAGTCAGAGTGGAGCTCAGAGTGGTGTTTCGGAGGGAGATGACACGACTGCTGATCAGTAAAGGAAACCGAGTCTGATGTGCATGTGACTTGTGTTCATGTAGGCGAGCAAATCAAAAACGGGAGTCCAGGGTTACTTCATTTTGCGGCATCTGATCAGATTTCGCTCTCGGAAACCATCACCATTAACGACAACAGCAGCAGGGAAAGAGCACTGCTGTGTGTTTCTATTGAATCACATGAGGCGGATTGAAGTAAGCGGAGACGTTCTCATGGAAGGCGGGATTCCAAACGCTCAATTTATTTTTATGAGTAGAAAAGTTGAGACACCTTTCGTTTCTTAAAGGTGGTAGTACCTTCAGGCTCCTGCAGGTGGCGCTGCATGAGCATGATGGGGCTATAAATACTGTAGGGTGTGAGTGACGGGATCCATAGATTGGGAAGAGGTGCTACAGTGCAGGGAATGCCTCGTTCCATGTGTGGAAAACCCTCCAGAGCAGATGTTAATGATTGGCTAAAAGGAGGGACTGCATGTGGGCGTGGCCAAAGACCATAGTGTGAAGGAAGTAGCTGAATCTGCAGGTGGATGGAAGCGTACGGTCATACGGGTCTACCAGCAGTGGATACAATCCCAGTCTACAGGGGATTCTCCTCGGAAGTGTGCCAGGGAAGGCAGACCAATGCTGCGATGTAAGAGTGTCTGAACATTCATGTGGCTACATCCAGAAACCTCTGAGACGTCCAATCGCATCGCTGTTATTGGTGCTATTGGAGGGTATACACGCTATTAGGTAAGGTTCAGTCACAGGTGACTCATTTGTGTCACGGTATGGGACATGGAAACCGTCCTCCAAACGCCAGGCTTCCCTTTATTTACGCTGGAATAGCCGAGCCAAGTAAAAGGAATATCGTTCAGCCTCTCAGAGCCAACGTTTGTATTTCTCGATATTACATTCTCCGTTATTGTTCTCACTGCCACCTCATCTTGGTTACGAGATGTCTATCACCCAAGCGGTGTGAGGCAAATAGGTAGGACGGGTGGTAAATGGCTGATGGGGAATGCCTTGGCAGATGAAGAAGCCATGGAACGCTGTGAAGCCTCCATTCCACTAACAGTGTGAAAACGTTCGATTTACATGCATCCCGTCTTCGGAATTTTTTTTGGAGGCGGATATCCATAACAGCTGAGGGTTTGCCTGGTTTACCTGGGAAACAAAGGGTGTGCTTTGGCTCCCAGAGTCGTGTTTTCTTTCCTTTCCTCCAAAACGTGCTAGCCTGGAGACACTTACTTCACTGCTTCTTCAGCGGTCTGGCAGCTCACCTGTACAGCCCTTTCCAGCAAACAAGCCCGTGCTGTTTTTCCCTTTGTCTCTCTGGGATGTCTTTCGGCTGCAGGAGCTTGACGCGATGTTTTTGTGAAGTTCTAATGAGAATATATGGCTCTGCTTTGGCAGCTTTAGTTTTCAAAGGAAGACATTTGATGTATCGATGGTGTGTAGCTGCGTTAATTAGCGACTTCGCTACCTCCGTCGCATATTGGGCATTTCAGCGTCTA
The DNA here is from genome assembly GCA_024036415.1 of Prochilodus magdalenae. Taxonomy (NCBI): domain Eukaryota; kingdom Metazoa; phylum Chordata; class Actinopteri; order Characiformes; family Prochilodontidae; genus Prochilodus; species Prochilodus magdalenae. The sequence goes on along the minus strand of JAMWET010002786.1, from coordinate 77,328 downwards.
AAGAGTAGCTGTACTCATAGCTCCGCCCAGAAGGAATCAACCAACAGGAAGGAAATCAGGAGACAGCGATTGAACTCTTCACGCTCAGCTGTACCCGACTGACCCAACAGCTACGATTACGGACACTCATCGAGCAGTGGTGTCCTCCATGAGTCATCCTGTTAGTGCAGCACCATCGGCAGACGGCTGCACCACGCAGGACTACATGCACACAGACCGTTACCACGACTGTCCTTAACACCACGTCACCGTCACCAAAGACTGCAGTGGTGTCGTACCAGACTGTCATGGAGGGACTCAGAATGGCAGCGGGTCATCTTCAGTGACGAGTCCCGCTTTAGTCTTGGTGGAGACGCCCAACGAGTCCATGTGCGGAGGCACCGTGGTCAGCACCAAGATGGACGGTTTGCTGTCACACGTCCAGAAGACCTGGTGTCACTCCACCTCCACCCCTACCGCACCATCTGCAGGAACTGTGTGAGGATGTTCAAGCTGCATGGGATGGATTATCACAGGACTCCATTAGGAACCTCTACAGCTCCATACCGAGACGTCTGGCGTGTTGGGTTAGCAAACACGGCGGCCCAACGCCATACTGAGAGACAGACTTCTGTATGTGTAGCTCCTTCTGGGTGCAGCTAAAGGGGAGATGTAGATCTGCACAGTCCGCACACTGTGGTAGACGGAGATAAGCTGGAGAGTAGGTTTGTTTGTCTTGTGTACTACACCTTAATTTCCCGGCCATAATGATACAAATAACCTGCGATCTGTTCGTGAAGATGGATGCCGAGTGTGGGACTCATCTATGTGGAATGCTCCCTGCGGTCCTGTTGCATGCAATAAGCTACAGCAAAGCCCCCACCCCCACCCGCCCCCCGGTTTACAGCTTCTGTAGTCAGTCCTCTACTCCAGCCCATCCATCTCAGACACTTCTGCCCTGGTTAAGATGGCTCGGGCTGATCTAGCGAAGGGGCTGGATGGAGTAAATAAGCTCCTGGGGGATCAGGCTGAGGTGGGCCGTCCACACCCCCTCTTGTCTTTTTTTCTCGTGGAGCTGTGAACAGAGCGATGACAGGGAAAACATCCTCTAATGCCTTTTACCCACACTCTTAAGCTAACCGGACCCTTGGACAGAGGCCATCAGATTCCTGCGGGCTGCACAGGCCTCGCAGTGGCTGGACCCATTGTCCAGACGTGCCGGGACCGGTCACCGCAGCCCGCAGCGCTGTTTGAAATGTTTAAAAAAACGTGTTCCAGAGCTTCATGGCCGAACAATTGTCTCGTTTCAGCACGGCTGGTATTTTTCGAGGTGCCTGTCAGCTCGGCTTTGGACGTTGTGTGGAGATGTCCGAGAACGAAAACACAAGGCTAATGCGTCCCCTGGCTACGATTCCAACAGACGCAACTTCGCCAATGGAAAAGGAGGAGGCGGAGGAACGGAGCGAGATGCCTGGACCCCTTTTGTTGGATGCTTTTCTTGTGGGAAATCTCTACCGACGCTTCTTTTGGCTATGCTGCCCAGCCAAAAATGGGCAGCGCTAAGCTAAGCCTGATTAAAGCTTCTAGGCTATTTATTTATTTATTTATTTATTTTTAAATGTTTATATTGAATATTCCATCCAAATAAATTATATGGTTATTTTTTAAAGTGTTATATTTAATTTAATATCAGTGCCGAACCCAAACACCCAAGCAGCTAGCGCTACACCAGTAGGAGGGCATCAACCGTATAAGCTCACTGAACCAAAAAATATTGAGTCACCTTGTGTGTTTAAGGTGGTAGTAACTTCAGGCTCCTGCAGATGGCGCTGCATGAGGATGATGGGGCTATATATACTGCGGGGTGTGAGTGACGGGATCCATAGATTGGGAAGAGGTGCTACAGTGCAGGGAATGTCTCGTTCCATGTGTGGGAAACGCTCCAGAGCAGATGTTAATGATTGGCTAAAAGGAGGGGCTGCATGTGGGTGTGGCCAAAGACCAGAGGGAAGGAAGTAGCTGAATCTGCAGGTGTATGGAAGCGTACGGTCATACGGGTCTACCAGCAGTGGCTACAATCCCAGTCTACAGGGAATTCTCCTCGGAATTGTGCCAGGAATGGCATCCACCAAATCTGGAACCAACTGACCAATTCAGCAACCTGGAACCAAATGGTGCTGGACTGGATCAGCATGCGTGGCTCTGGTACCTCTGGTTATCTTCGTTATTAGAATTTATCCAATCCTCCTCAGATGGTGCCCCATTCCTAGAACCTTGGTGATGAGATGATGTAGAAGAGCTACGTCAGCAGACCACTAGGTGTCGCCATTGTCACCTCGACACCTGACACGCCCGGTTCTTGCTGAGGAACCCACTAATCTCTGGTTTTGGTCTAAATGCCCAGACTGGTTCAAACTGTTCAGACTGGAGCCCGTTCCCCGCTGGTGGAAGGTTTGCCTACCCTCTGTAGACCCTCTCTCAGATCAACCTTCCCAGGTCCTGACCCCGTACCAAACAAGTTGTGTGCGGTACTCCACGGTAGCACTGTGATCCAAAGCGTGCTCAGATGCTGGGCTTCAGTAAGCCCCCGGGATTACCGGGGAATCTCAAACATTCATGGAGGACTTATCTCCAATAATATTAACACAGAGCTCAAGATCTCCTCACAGCAGCCAAACCCGGAGCGGGAAACAAGACCGGCCATGGCCGGGAGCTCGATCCGCTCTCTCCGCGCTGAGCTTATTCATGCAGGTAGAAATACGAGACGGGAAGACTCGGGCCAGAACGCAGTCCAGAGGCAGACTGGCTGTTGTGTTAGTGGAGCTAATAATCTTTTGACAGGTAATTCATTTATTCCTCAAGTCTTCCCGGAGTAATCTAAAACACAAGCTAGCAGGAGCGTAATTGCGTATGACACGTTCTGGATGCCGTTCTGTTCTGGAGGCTAGCTGTTCGGATGTGGATATGAATCTGGGTTATTGCAGGGATGAAGATCTTGGTCCGGTTTGACAGGTCCTGGCTGTCTTAGTGTTGCACTGCAGCTGATTGTTTCTGGGTGGTGCTGCACCTGCTGACCACTCGTCTGGATTAAACACAGCTGGTGTATAATCTGGCAGGGGTTCATTGTGCTCTGTACGATGACTGCAAAGTGTGCTGAGCCTTTTGGGCCTGTCCACACATTGACTTCGGCCTACCAATTAAACTGGCCTTCATTTGGATGTGTTACACATGCGGAATGTGGAAGGGTGTGGAGAAATGGGTGGAGCTATTGAAAACATGGCGCTTGCACACAGACCCATCCGTGCAGGGTAATCACGGTGCCTAGGGAGCGGTTGGGGGTTAGGTGCCTTGCTCAAGGGCACTTCAGTCATGTCCTGTGGGTCCAGGGGATCAAACCTACAACCTTCTGCTCACAAGGCTGGTTCCCTGACCTCCAGCCCACACCCGGGCTTACTGATGAGAGCAGGGATGTGTGGCCTCGCTGTCGTCTGAACGATCATGTCCACTTCTTGTAAGATGAGTGCTGTGTGTGCTAAACCTTTCGTCCACTCGTTATGACTGTCCTTAATTTGCTGTTCAGGATGTTGCACATGCAGAGTGTGGCGGGATGTGGGAAAAATGGGTGGGCCTATCCAAAGCATGGCTAATGCCATGTTGCAATTGGAACTCTTGGAACGGGAACTCCAAGACAAAGTCAAACTGTTATCATTTCTCTTTTCTTGGCTTCTGGAGGAACCTCTGTCTCAATTAAGTAATTTATTAATTATTAATATTAAGTAATTCATTAATGAGTTTAATTAAATTTAATTAAATTCATTAAATAAAGTCTAGCTTTCAATTAGTAAAGAAATGACACGCTTCAACTGCAATTTTGTCAACGTAGCAGCAAAATACTCTACTTCACCATGTAGTGGAATGCAGTTATTAGCTTCCAAATCCATCTCCGTCATTATTAATAACTCACCGCTACCTCAGCAGAACAAAATGCAAAAACGAGCTGCTTCTAAGTCACTTAATGCCGCCACAATCCCACCATTCCAAAGCAACTAGGCCAAAAACAAACAGCACCGGAATGCTAACTGCACTTAGCCGCCAAAATGCTTATCGTGCCTAGCCACAAAAGTCAACCATCGGTACAAACGTTGCCAAGAATCTGTTTCAAAATGAAAACAGAACACCACCACCACCACCACCACCCACCCTATCAGGAAGCGGATAAGCCATCCACACGTTATAAGCCCAGACACCAATGGCCAATGGATTCAAACCACCAAGCTGCCTAGGGTTTACTAGGAAATCCTGTCCCTGGCTGTAGCTAAGACACACCGCCCCCTACGTGTTGTCATTTGATGTGAGACATGAACCTACGTAAAGGTGTGTGCCTAAAACTGGTTGGAGCCACCGAGAGACCGGCTCACCTGAAGTCCAAGTTTCTGTATCACCTCGAAAGGGGCCAGTTCAGTCCGTGAGCCCGTGGCCGACCAGCTGAAGCCAAGTTTCTGGTAGTGTTCAGGTTTTATATGTCGATGGTTCCATTTCCCGTTGGTGTCCCAGCCGACCCATTTCCGGCTGAGCCCATGGTTTCCAAGCCCTCAGTGTATGGCGCCCCCATGTGGTCCAGTATAAACAGCGGTATCTGCCCCTACCCAATAGCTTCCCCTAACACCGCTGTTCTTTGGTTCCAAACCGACACAGAACACGTTCCACGGCCCATGTCTTTGGCTTTCTGTCTCGATATGGCTGTGTTTAGTAGTGGTGACACTGAGCGGTATGCTGTGAGGCATTGACTTGTCCTGGCAGTCGTTGAGCACTAGAGTGTTTGCGTGGTGCTGCATGGCGCAGTACGGTGCATCCAGTGTACACTGGCCTTGAGCAGTCCATCCCTGCCAGTACAGGCTATTGGACATATGTGCTGAAAGGCCCCAAAGGCACTGATGGGTGGTGGTGCAGAGCTGGTCATTGAGGCGGTCACTCTATCCTCTATACTCTAAACGGTTTCAGTGCTAAAGGCTTCATCGCTAGTGCAGTTTGGGCCAGGCGTTGTTGCAGGGCGTGTCCACTAGGGCATATCCAAAGCATGGCTAATGCCGTGTTGCATTTGGAAACATTGCACACAGATATTGCACTCTTCTAACTCCATGCTAGGTTGATTGGTGATGGTGCAAGTGGGCAGGGCGCGTGTTTAGAAATGACCACTGAGTTGAATTGGAGTTTAATGTGTTTCCTGCACCAACTGGACCACCACCAACCACTGAAGCGAGGGAGTATCCGTGAAGGTAGGTGGTGAAATATGAATGTAGAGCTGGAATGGCTTGTTATTGTGTTGGTGAGGCTGCACTGCTGAGCCCTGTGTCTGTTTTGAGCTCTTAAGGCAATCATGGCCATCTCCATTTTCGCCCAGTGTCACGCCGTCTCCTTCAAATCATTTCCACTGACACGCTGTGTCTCCTCTCTTTGCTAAACTAATCCCCGGCATCTCTGCCTTGCCTTCTCTCCTCACTCCCCCCCCGCCCACCCCCACCGTCTCCGATCTTTTTCACCCCACTCTTTCTGAGGGCTTCATTTTAGAGAGAGAGAGAGAGACATGTTACGGGAGGGGGGTGAGGTGAAGGGGGGAGCTAGCTCCAGCGCCTTAACCGCCTTCCCGCATCACCATCGTTCACTTTCATCTCAGTTCCTTGTTCATTTCAGAGGAAATTGCGGCAGACCCCCCCGGCCCGCCCAGCACAAGTCTCCCAACAGTCTGCTGAGGGCAGAGAATCGGCGGCGCTAAGCGCTAACATCTGACAACATCTTTCAGCATGCGCTCACATCTCGCCGGCTCTGAAGCACGCCTTTAGAGTGCGTCTGAGGCGGGATAGGGACGCGCAGACACATGCAGACACGCTCTTTAAAGCACAGCGTAGCGCCGCACATCGCCGTGACGCCAAGCGTCATGGTTTCACTGTTTGAGAGAAGTCTGAGGACTGGGCAGGATCAGACGGTCTGGTCAGGCCAGGCACTTTAACGAAGCCTGAGTTAATATACCCCACCGTCTGTGTGGAGAATACTAATTTTCGTTTTCAGTCCATTACCAAACGATATATCCCACCGCCACTACTTACTCCCACACCCAGAAGGAGGTGTGGGAGTGCGGTGGTGTTGGGAAGGAAGATAAAGGTGACCAGGATCAATAACTGATGATAAATTTAGACTGATATGATCAATATTTATTGAGCTACACATACAGAAGTCTGTCTCTCAGTATGGTGGTGTTGGGTGGCCATGTTTGCTAACCCAACACGCCAGACGTCTCGGTATGGAGCTGTAGAGGTTCCTAATGGAGTCCTGTGATAATCCATCCCATGCAGCTTGAACATCCTAACACAGTTCCTGCAGATGGTGCGGTAGGGGTGGAGGTGGAGGGACATCCCGTACAAACCGTTCATCTTGGTGCTGACCACGGTGCCTCCACACACGTATTCGTTGGGCGTCTCCACCAAGACTAAAGCGGGACTCGTCACTCAAGATGACCCGCTGCCATTCTGAGTCACTCCATGACAGTCTGGTACGACACCACTGCGGTCTTTGGTGACGGTGACGTGGTGTTAAGGACAGTCGTGGTAACGGTCTGTGTGCATGTAGTCCTGCGTGGTGCAGCCGTCTGCCAATGGTGCTGCACTAACAGGATGACTCATGGAGGACACCACTGCTCGCTGGATGTCTGTAGTGGTGGCTGTTGGGTCAGTCAGGTACAGGGTGATAAGCCCCGCCCAGTACCCCGTGAGTCTCTATTTGAAAGGGTAGATGCTGGATTACACGTCCAGGGTAAGGTCATGGTTTCCCTTTATTGTCCACGTAGAGGTGCAGCACTAATCTACTTCAAGGTGGCTGTGTAGCAGACTGATTTACCAAGTTGGGTCTTCATAGTCCAGGTACCTCCACCTCCTGGGGTCCTTGCACAGGTCTGTCGCTAACTGAGGCCTACATCTCTACTGTGTAGTACTACCAGGTGTGCGTTTCAGGTGGAGCATGCTTGAAATTGGGTGCTGATCCATTGAGGAATGAGTTGTGTCCTAGGAGAAGTTCTTCACTCTAGCTGTACGGGGCCAAGCGTATCTATATTGAGATCCCTGGAGGCCCCTTAGCTGGCGCAGTCGTATCCCCAGCACTCAATACAATAAGACAATAAGTGCACATTATGCAACCTGCTTTCTCTAAATTCATGAGGGAGCCCTCGAAAATCTGTTTTCAATAACCCCCACCCCCCGCTCCTCCCGCTTGCCACTCGCCCCGCTTCTCCTGCCATGGTCTCACCATGTAAATGAGACCTGAGCTCCACGGAGCCCGCTGTCAGTAATCTACCATAATGCAGTTTGTGCAAAATGGTCTTAAACACACCCGTCGCTCAGAGAGGGGTTCCACAAAGGGAGCAGACACCGGCATTGGACCCGTCTGCTCACACACACGTACGTATAAACCGGTAGACTGACAGACGGGAGACTCTCAGGCTTCCTAATGCCGGGATCAGACTCCACTTCAATGATGTCTGATTAGATTATCATAGTGCTGTAAATTGGTGGCATGCCGTGTTTGGTAGATTGGCAGCCCTACACGTTTGACCCCAACCAATCGTCGTTTGTGTTCTTGCGTGGCAAGATGGTTATAGGCCATCGAGGGGGCGGGTCAGTAAACTGTCAGTCATGCCTATAGAAGCGCTGTGGCTGAAGCTGCCAGTTTTGTATTTCGGAAAGAAAAAGAAAGAACAAGCCACATTCCTGAGGGAGGGGGGCGGGGTCACGGAGAGGACAGTATGGGCTGTCTATCCTTCAACGAGAACTTGAGGCAGCACGTGTTGAGAACAGGCGCTGGTTTTCGTGAGCTGTTATTTCACTGTGATCTGTGATTAGCTGTGATTAGCATTTGGCTAGCATGTTTGTAGCGCTGTTTAATCCTGAGTGGATGTTATTGTGACTTACCTAATAGTGAGTAACACCTCCCACAGCACCAACAACAGCTGTGATTGGATTTGACATGGACTGGACAAGTTTCTGGATGTAGCCACATCAATGTTCAGACACTTGTCCATCAAAGAATTGGTCAGTTGGTTCAGATTTGGTGGATGCCTTCCCTGGCACAATTCCGAGGAGAATTCCCTGTAGACTGGGATTGTAGCCACTGCTGGTAGACCCGTATGACCGTACGCTTCCATACACCTGCAGATTCAGCTACTTCCTTCACACTATGGTCTTTGGCCACGCCCACATGCAGTCACTTCTTCTAGCCAATCATTAACATCTGCTCTGGAGCCATTTTCCACACATGGATCGAGACATTCCCTGCACTGTAGCACCTCTTCCCAATCTATGGATCCCATCACTCACAGCCCGCAGTATTTATAGCCTCATCATCCTCGTGCAGCGCCATCTGGAGGAGCCTGAAGTTACTACCATCTTAAACAAACAAGGTGACTCGGGAAATCCGCTCTCATCATCAGGCTAAACTTGTGTAGTGAGATCCAGGCTTGAAGGAACAAAGGTGCTAGGCCAGACCTTACGGGGTGAGAGGAGAGTTTATGGTTTGCCCCCTCCCCCCACATCGTTCTGATGCTTTTACGCCAGGCTAAGTGATGAATTAATCACAGAGCACTCAAGGCGCCTTGCTTCCAGTATCTGATGAAGTCTGATGCCGTGTTCTGAGTCAGATTTATAAGGTGTGGAAAACGTCTCGTCTAATAAACACTTGAGCTTAAACAGACGGTACGGATCTGTGCACAGTGAGTTAAGAATAAGGTCCGTGTGCAGTCATACGGCCTCACACAGGGTGACGAATGGAGTGTTGAGCTGAAGATTTGACAGGGGATGAATAGTTGCAGCAGGTACGGAACCGGATGTCACTTGGGCTTATAGCAGTACATACAGCATTGTGAAATATTAACATGGCCAACCTTTCAACAGGGAATCGGGTGCAGCTCTAGCAGCCATGCTAAACAGCTCCTCGGGTTCAGAGAAGGCTTATGTTTATTTTTAGAATAAAAGTGAAGACTATAAACTATGAAATACTTTTGTCCATGTGGTGTATCTTTAGCTGTTAGACTCATCAACTCCAGTGTGAAGGCGCGCCGCTAATGCTAGCATTAGCAAACTTAGCTGATGTATGCTGTCACCAAGTGCATGCCAGTACCCAGCCGTATTAGCTAGTGAGCTAGCGTTTAGCTCATTACTGCACATTGGAAGTTGAGCACCTAGTGCGTTGTTTCAGTGTCTGCCAAATATGCAGTTGTAGGCGGAGGCTTCTAGAAACGGAATGAACAAAAAGTGGATTGTCTCCAATCTGAGGACCAGCGTGGCTGCAGGTTTCCATTCCAACAGAGCAGGAGCACTCGGTCGTTTGAAGACCATCTGACTGAACGAGTGGAGCGTTGGAACGGAAACCAGCGCTTGGTGGATGAGACTGGACACCATTGTTTTAAGGTTTTCCGTTCTCGTTTTCCAACAGCCCCAAAGTTACATTCCAGAAATGGCCTGCACTGGCTCCACTGGCGTGAGAAACAAAAGCCAGTGATCAATATAAAATCGTTTCCCTTAAAATGTGCTTATTAAAACTGGTACAGTGTGTCGGGGATAGTATGTGCCACAAAAACGAATATGGCAATGAGCCGTTACTTTCCGGCACCCACAGACCGAACAGTACCACTGAGTTTGGGCTCTTTGGCGTATCTTCTTGTGCACAGTGTTTGGTGCAGTGCTAAATTCAGTCAAGTCAGTCCAGCTTCATTGGTGTTATACTAGAACAGGGGTGTGCGGTGTAACCAAACACTGAGTTACACACTGAGTTACTATTGCTTCATTCATCATGAAACTTAACACAGTGCAAACACCAAACAATTGCAAATTATTACAAAATGCTATAAATATCAGAGATATAATTTTCTGACTGTGACAATATGTTGCTCCGAAGTGTGTTCACAAACATGCAGGTTCCCCAGTGACCTTTGAACTTTAAGATAGTAAGCTGGATGGTCGTTCTTTTTTGGCCGTGATGGGAAAATGGCTCCAGAGCAGATGTTAATGATTGGCTAAAATGAGGGACTGCATGTGGGCGTGGCCAAAGACCATAGTGTGAAGTAAGTAGCTGAATCTGCAGGTGTATGGAAGCGTACGCTCATACGGGTCTACCAGCGGTAGCTAAAATCCCAGTCCACAGGGCATTCTCCTTGGAATTGTGCCAGGAAATTATATGGCCTTTGGAAAACTATTTGATGTTTTAATCCCTGGAGATCAGCAGAGGAAGTAGTAGAGCACAACGTTCCAATTGCAACAAACCCTGGACCTGAACTGATAACCTTCAGGAAACCCGAGACGTGGACTCCTGGTAGACCCATTGCACCACTGGCAGACGGCTACACCATGCAGGACCACATGCACACAGACCACGTCACCGTCACCAAAGACTGAGTTACAGCGAGTTGCGTTCCGGTTCCGACGAGCCCTGGACCTGAATTGGTGGTTCAGGAAGCCTGAGATGTAGACCCTGAAATCGCAATGCTCCTCACCGGTCGTCTTCTCGGAGGCGTCCATGTTGTCAGTGTGGTGACATCAAGCCTAAAGCATCACCAGTGAGCAGTACAGCTGAGCAGCCAGGTGAAGCTACTTCAGATTCGCATAAAAGAGAGAAAAATAAAAAATTGAAATTATATAAAACGAATCGCTGACGATTATAGACGTCACAGTTATATGTAAATATAACTCCAATTATGATCTAACGCATCATTAGCCGTGACCCCAAGTGACCTCTCCTCCAATCACACAAAGAGCAGTCCTTATGTAAAGTCTCCTATTGTTCAACATAACTCGGATAATTACTCGGCAGAGCGCGCACGCCGGACCTCCGCCATCAGCCACCATCAAAGATGCTCCTACCAGAAAGGAGCACACGGGCTAAACACAAGCAGAGCAGCATGGCTACATGAAGCTGGAGGCATGACTCCCACTGCTCTGTACTACATGCTAGCTGTCAGGACGTGGCCAACCTTGTGAACCCTCTGCTGGAGCGTCCTGTCTAGCTCAGCAGAGCCTTCATCTGAAGCCGGATCGGGCTACAAAGACGGAGTGTGTGCGTTTTATCCAGGACTTTGAACATCACAGAGAGCCCTGGGCCGAGATTGAGTCATCTCTGCAAATATTTCAGCTCGGCCGTAATGGTTACTTGAGTGGGCCGCGACGATGTAAGACTCCAGGTAATGGTTCCAATTTGCACATTCGGAGGAATTATTTTCAGGGATGTCACACTTAATTTCTTCGCGGGGTAGGGCTCTTTCCTTACTCCCCCCACTGCACTTTGCAGGCGGCGCCGGGTCTCTGGGACGTCCAAATGTCCTTTCTGCTTATTGAATTTCTGATTTATTCAGGCAGTTTTCACCTCTCGGCTGTTTGGAAGTGTAATTATTTTTGCATGCGGGGCTTTAAAGCTAGGCTCTCGGCTCGGCCTGCGCCAACAGGCTCTCTGACGGCGTCCTCGCACAGATTCCAGAGATGAATGCACCGTGGCATCCCTCAAAGCGGGCTAGGGTTTTCCTGTCTGTCCTCCACTCCAACTTTACTAACTCAAGCGGGACTAACTCCCTGCTGGGCTATGGTGGTGCTGTTGGTCCTACAGGGCTCTGGAGGTTGGGGGGGATTTACTAAAAGCCCCAAACCTAGAGGCAGGCAAGGGGTGTACAGTAACTCAGTAAGTGTAATGTGTTAGTGTGCTGTAAGTAGAGTGTTGGTGTACAGTAGCTCAGTAAGTGTAATGTGTTAGTGTGCTGTAAGTAGTGTGTTGGTGTACAGTAACTCAGTAAGTGTAATGCGTTAGTGTGCTGTAAGTAGCGTGTTGGTGTACAGTAACTCAGTAAGTGTAATGTGTTAGTGTACTGTAAGTAGCGTGTCGGTGTACAGTAACTCAGTAAGTGTAATGTGTTAGTGTGCTGTAAGTAGTGTGTTGGTGTACAGTAACTCAGTAAGTGTAATGCGTTAGTGTGCTGTAAGTAGTGTGTTGGTGTACAGTAACTCAGTAAGTGTAATGCGTTAGTGTGCTGTAAGTAGTGTGTCGGTGTACAGTAACTCAGTAAGTGTAATGCGTTAGTGTGCTGTAAGTAGTGTGTCGGTGTACAGTTACTTAGTAAGTGTAGTGTGTTAGTGTGCTGTAAGTAGCGTGTCGGTGTACAGTAACTCAGTAAGTGTAATGTGTTAGTGTGCTGTAAGTAGTGTGTCGGTGTACAGTTACTCAGTAAGTGTAATGTGTTAGTGTGCTGTGAGTAGTGTGTCGGTGTACAGTAACTCAGTAAGTGTAATGTGTTAGTGTGCTGTACGTAGCGTGTCGGTGTACAGTAACTCAGTAAGTGTAATGTGTTAGTGTGCTGTAAGTAGTGTGTTGGTGTACAGTAACTCAGTAAGTGTAATGCGTTAGTGTGCTGTAAGTAGTGTGTTTGGTGCAGTACAGTAACTCAGTAAGTGTAATGCGTTAGTGTGCTGTAAAAGTAGTGTGTCGGTGTACAGTAACTCAGTAAGTGTAATGCGTTTAGTGTGCTGTAAGTAGTGTGTCGGTGTTACAGTTAAGTAGTAAGTGTAGTGTAGTTAGTGTGCTGTAAGTAGCGTGTCGGTGTAACAGTAACTCAGTAAGTGTAATGTGTTAGTGTGCTGTAAGTAGTGTGTCGGTGTACAGTTACTCCGTAAGTGTAATGTGTTAGTGTGCTGTAAGTAGTGTGTCGGTGTACAGTAACTCAGTAAGTGTAATGTGTTAGTGTGCTGTAAGTAGTGTGTTGGTTTACATAAACTCAGTAAGTGTAACATGCGTTAGTGTGCTGTAAGTAGTGTGTTGGTGTACAGTAACTCAGTAAGTGTAATGCGTTAGTGTGCTGTAAGTAGTGTGTTGGTGTGTACAGTAACTCAGTAAGTGTAATGCGTTAGTGTGCTGTAAGTAGTGTGTTTGGTGTACAGTAACTCAGTAAGTGTAATGCGTTAGTGTGCTGTAAGTAGTGTTGTCGGGTGTACAGTAACTCAGTAAGTGTAATGCGTTAGTGTGCTGTAAGTAGTGTGTCGGTGTACAGTAACTCAGTAAGTGTAATGCGTTAGTGTGCTGTAAGTAGTGTGTCGGTGTACAGTAACTCAGTAAGTGTAATGCGTTAGTGTGCTGTAAGTAGTGTGTCGGTGTACAGTAACTCAGTAAGTGTAATGCGTAAGTGTGCTGTAAGTAGTGTGTTGGTGTACAGTAACTCAGTAAGTGTAATGTGTTAGTGTACTGTAAGTAGTGTGTTGGTGTACAGTAACTCAGTAAGTGTAATGTGTTACTGTGCTGTAAGTAGTGTGTCGGTGTACAGTAACTCAGTAAGTGTAATGTGTTAGTGTACTGTAAGTAGTGTGTTGGTGTACAGTAACTCAGTAAGTGTAATGTGTTAGTGTGCTGTAAGTAGTGCGTTGGTGTACGGTAACTCAGTAAGTGTAATGCGTTAGTGTGCTGTGAGTAGTGCGTTGGTGTACGGTAACTCAGTAAGTGTAATGCGTTAGTGTGCCCTAAGTAGTGTGTTGGTGTACGGTAACTCAGTAAGTGTAATGTGTTAGTGTACTGTAAGTAGTGTGTTGGTGTACGGTAACTCAGTAAGTGTAATGCGTTAGTGTGCTGTAAGTAGTGTGTTGGTGTACGGTAACTCAGCAAGTGTAATGTGTTAGTGTGCTGTAAGTAGTGTGTCGGTGTACAGTAACTCAGTAAGTGTAATGTGTTAGTGTGCTGTAAGTAGTGTGTCGGTCTACAGTAACTCAGTAAGTGTAATGTGTTAGTGTACTGTAAGTAGTGTGTTGGTGTACAGTAACTCAGTAAGTGTAATGTGTTAGTGTGCTGTAAGTAGTGTGTCGGTGTACAGTAACTCAGTAAGTGTAATGCGTTAGTGTACTGTAAGTAGTGTGTTGGTGTACAGTAACTCAGTAAGTGTAATGTGTTAGTGTGCTGTAAGTAGTGTGTCGGTGTACAGTAACTAAGTGTAATATGTTAGTGTGCTGTAAGTAGAGTGTTGGTGTACAGTAGCTCAGTAAGTGTAATGTGTTAGTGTGCTGTAAGTAGTGTGTTGGTGTACAGTAACTCAGTAAGTGTAATGCGTTAGTGTGCTGTAAGTAGTGTGTTGGTGTACAGTAACTCAGTAAGTGTAATGTGTTAGTGTGCTGTAAGTAGTGTGTTGGTGTACAGTAACTCAGTAAGTGTAATGTGTTAGTGTACTGTAAGTAGTGTGTTGGTGTACAGTAACTCAGTAAGTGTAATGCGTTAGTGTGCTGTAAGTAGTGTGTTAGTGTACAGTAACTCAGTAAGTGTAATGTGTTAGTGTGCTGTAAGTAGTGTGTTGGTGTACAGTGAGTGTAGTGTGGTACTGGAGGAGTATTTGCTTTGGGATCAGGATACGGGGTGGCATTGTAGCACCTGTTGGTTATTGATGTAAGCCGTGTCCTGGTTTCTCGGTTTCTCTATGGTACCAGTGTAATTCGGTTGTTCCCGTCTTGTACGCTGACGTGTCCCAGTTAATGCCGTTGCTGCTGTGTTGTATTTGCCTCACACCTGGTTTACACTCTGCTAATGACTGTGAACCGAACGGTAAACGTTTGTGGTCAGCTCAAATAAGTGTGATGGGATGATCATGTGATCATCAGGTTGTCTAGGAGCACCTTTCGGCGCTCGTATGGATGATGTAGATAGTGACGTGTTTGCTTCTCTCTCTCTCTCAGCTGGAGGACAGCAGGGAGCCGAGGCTAGTACATCCAGAGTTCTAGCCAACAGTGAGTGTTTTGTTAGGGGCTAGATTAAAACACCCATTCATAATTCACATAATGACCCAAGGACATCGTTGTCGAGCTGCGTTGTTCTGCTTGCAGCCGTACAAGACCCCATTAACCCGAATCAGGATAAAGCTGTATGCCCAGTGTGAGCAGTTAGGAGGCAGTTTCAGCAGCTGATGCTAATTTGCCTTTAAAACAACAACTACACTCATCCTCAACAGAGTAGCTGCATGAACAGCCGCACCCAGAAGGACTCAACACACAGGAATTAAACTTGGTGGGTGGGTTTGACATCGTGAGATGTGCTAACGATTCAAGTTTCACACTCAGCAGAGCATATGACGTAAGCAGGGACGGGCCTCATCTCTGTACCTAATAGACCCAACAGCCACCATTACAGACATCCAGTGAGCAGTGGTGTCCTTCATGAGTCATCCTGTTAGTGCAGCACCATTGGCAGACGGCTGCACCACGCAGGACTACATGCACACAGACCGTTACCACGACTGTCCTTAACACCACGTCACCGTCACCAAAGACTGCAGTGGTGTCGTACCAGACTGTCATGGAGTGACTCAGAATGGCAGCGGGTCATCTTCAGTGCCGAGTCCCGCTTTAGTCTTGGTGGAGACGCCCAACGAATCCGTGTGTGGAGGCACCGTGGTCAGCACCAAGATGAACGGTTTGTTGTCACACGTCCAGAAGGCCTGGCGTCCCTCCACCTTCACCCCTACCGCACCATCTGCAGGAACTGTGTGAGGATGTTCAAGCTGCATGGGATGGATTATCACAGGACTCCATTAGGAACCTCTACAGCTCCATACCGAGACGTCTGGTGTGTTGGGTTAGCAAAACATTGGGCGGCCCCGACGCCATACTGAGAGACAGACTTCTGTATGTGTAGCTCAATAAATATTGATCATATCAGTCTAAATTCATCATCAGTTATTGATCCTGGTCTCCTTTATCTTCCTTCCCAACACCACCGCACTCCCACACCTCCTTCTGGGTGCAGCTGTTACTTTGATGATGGATGTACGTAATGCAGTGTATCTATGAGAGATGTATCCTGGGCGTGTAGGTGGGAATCCTGTTGGATGTGTGTTATTTCTTCTCAGTTTACTTTTCGTGGGATTTACAAATAATTTATTAGCTCATTCCTCCACAGACGAGCCGTGCATCTCAAGGACTGCTCTTGTCCTTTTTTTTGTAAATGGAATGGAAATTAATTGAACACCTGAGGGCACGCGGGCTCAGAGGTGGGAGGAATCGTATTGGGAAGTGTGTTATCTATTAATAACCAGCCTGTCTGGCACCGTTTCCTGATTGCATTCTTGCAGTTTTCTTCGAGAGGGAGATCAGGCTGATAGCACGCCCGTCCAGTGATGGACATATTGGCACTTCAACACTCACAGCTCCATCTCCTGAGCCTTCCGCATTTGAGCACTTTGTGGCAGGTGTGGTTGCTGGATGCCAAGTCTCTTCCAGAAGACGTGCCGTGGGAAAGCGCTCTCTACCCGGAGAACAGGCTGCAGATATTTATGATGTGCTGTTACGTACAGAGCTTGTGCGTGTTCCAGGGTTGCCAAATAATTGAAATACTGATCGACCGTGTTTCAGTTTGACTCTGAAGGAAATATTTGTTGTCCGTTTTGAGCAGAGCTGTTGGTCATAGCTGTAGCAGTGGACAGGATGAGCTTAGTCACAGTGTGCTGTCTCAGTAATCAGGCAGCATTGTTGTCGTTGTGTAGAAGCGCATCATCTGAACAGGAAACAGTTTCCAGTTTTCGTCCTCAGTGTCCTGTGAGAGCAGTAGTGTCTGCACATCTTAACCAGTGAGTGTGAATACCCGGTTAGAGGTCAGGGTGGGCTGCTGACTGCCAGCGGGGAGCTAGGTACCTATACCCATACCTGTAGAAGGATGACTGATACGGTAAACGTAGATACCGTTTAGAAAGGGACAGGACAGGATAAGAAGTTACAGGTGGACAAGAACGGTAAATTAAAGGAAGTGTAAGGGCAAGGAAAGGGATGGAAAGAAAGGACAGGAACGCAAAGAAGAAGAAAGGACAGGAATGAAAAGAATAGAAAAAAATGTAAGGACATCAAAGGTAAGGAAAGGACAGGATAGGAAAGCAAAGGAGAAGAAAGGTAAGTACACAAAGGAAAGAAAAGGAGAAGACATGAAAGTACAGGTAAGATAAGGACAGGTAGGGAAAAGACAGGAAAAGAAATACAGGAAATAAAAGGGGAAAAGGGAAAGGAATGCACAGGATAGGAAAACAAAGGACAGGAAAGAAAATAATAGGAAAGGTAAAGACACAAAAGGGAAGGAAAGGAAAGGAAAGCAAAGGAGAAGAAAGGACAAGTAAGAAAAGAATAAGACAGGTAAGTGCAGAAAGGAAAGAAAAGGACAGGACAGGAAGGTACAGGTAAGGAAAGGACAGGTAAGATAAGGACAGGTAAGGAAAGAAATGGACCGGAAAAGAAAGGACAGAAAAGAAAATAATAGAAAAGGTAAAGACACAAAAGGAAAGGACAGGATAGGAAAGCAAAGGAGAAGAAAGGACAAGAAAGAAAAGAATAAGAAAGGTAAGGGCAGAAAGGAAAGAAAAGGACAGGACAGGAAAGTACAGCTAAGATAAGGACAGGTAAGATAAGAACAGGTAAGGAAAGCACAGCTAAGGTAAGGACAGGTAAAGAAAGGACAGAAAAGAAAATAGTAGGAAAGGTAAAGACACAAAGGGGGGGCGGGGAAGGACAGGAAGGTACAGGTGAGATCAGGACAGGTAAGGACAGCAAAGTGTAGATCATAGGAAATCTCGGAAAAGTGTAAATACTTTAAAGCAACCTCTTGATTGGAGAGCGGTGTGGAGAACACATTCCCGTCGTCTGAACGCGCCACTTTGGCGTCTCTTTGGCTTTTTCTGCACTCGGCTCCGCCCCTTATTTGGTGACACATGGTCAGTGGTTTAACTAATGTTGAATAGCCGAAAGCTTCTGCAGGCGCAGTACAGACTTTGACCAAGGTCCATCCATCATGTCTCGCGTGATGAGGTACAGGGTCAAACCAGGATATGGACAGCCATGTTGCACTCAATGCACTCATAGAGCTGCATTCATTACCGTACCGACCGGGTTGGCCTGAGCAGTACCGTTCCCTATTTGTGCATTCCTTTGTGATGTTGGTATTCACTTCCGGATTCGGTTTTCAGCTTCATCGTCATCTGGAATTCTCTAACATACCTGGAACATGTCAGCATGGGCGTGGTAGTGGGGGGAAAGGTGGACCTGACTACCCAGGGCCTGAGTAGGGAGAGGGGCCGATTTATTTTGTTCACGTTCCTCGTGCACTGGCATGGATAGGGGCCCACTGACATTGAGAGTGTACAGGGCCCAGAATTTGCTGCTACGCCCCTGCATGTCAGGAAATACTAGCTAAGAGATGAACACATGATGTGGATGTCAGTCATAGTCCATAAGATGCCATAACCGTGTAATTTCCATGGCTTTAGCTCGAGTGTGTGTCGTTTCAGGGTGCTCGTTCGGAAACACCGGTTGGGATTTCGAAGCCGTTGTTTTTTTGGGGGATGGGGGGGGGCAGCGGGCAGCCCGGACCATTCATTAATGCAAAGCATACGGAATTATGATATGCATATTCAAATGCAGGTGTCAGGGATCAAAATCTCATCAATTTACATTCATCATACGGAAACCCGAGCACTGAACCAGGTGACACGCGGATAATGATGGTGACAGCCATCTGCATAGTTATGCACCAAACGGGAACAATAGAGATTTCCACCTCTTATTAAATTAACGGAATGAATAATCAAGGTATTTGCATAGCAACAGGAGCTAATGATCTCTTTAGCATAACGATTAGCTCCGAGAACCAAGTGTGTGGGTGTGTGGGGTCTTTTTGTTTCTCATAATGGATATTTAATCAATGATTCTGATTGTGATGACAGTCACTTAACCCGGAATCTTTTTTATGGAAAATCCGGATCTGGACCTTTGGTCACATGACCGCCCCAAGTTTGCCTCTGTCCTTACAATGTCCTTTTCCTTTGCTGGCAACTGATCTAAAGTCTTCGGAAGCCTCTGGAATCCCTTTTTTCCTCCCCATCAATAGGAAGCACGCCACGCCATCAGCCCGTCCCCGTACATTGTTAGGCTGAGCTTTGTACATCACATACTGTACGAGAAGAATGGGCCTATAAAAGGAAACGCTCGTCATAAGTTTGGAAATTGTGACAGTGACTTAATCGAGTCGGACGTTTCATAATGCCGGTTCAATTCAGTTTAATGTCTCTCGCCCGTCTAAAGGGGTATTATGAATTTGAGAGGGAACGTTATGAATGAAAGATCAATGAGCTTGTCTCCGTCTGATGTAAATTATACATGCTAAATTAATCTTATTTCCTTCAACCTTCTGCTTTTCCTGCCGCTCGTCATCGTATTTTTTGTTCCCTTTTCTCCCTGATTGGAATTCTTTGCGGAGGGAAAGGATCGTATGAATAAGCGGGAGAAATGCAGCTGTCAACGGAATTGCATCTCATGGAATATTATAGAATTATCCTTGGAAGACATATGACAAGATGATGTAGGTATGACCCGGGGGGGAACAATACATTGGTCGGCATCAATAACCTCTGGGTAGAACATAAACTGGGCGATGATATTAAACATTGTGTTGCACGTATTAGACGTATGGATTTTCCCAGATTTTGGATATGTATATTTTATTGTTCTTGTGACCGACTCAATATTTCATATCCATAACTTCTTTAAGATGTTGGAAACATGCCTTTTAGATTCTGGTCCATGCATGTTTTACCACATCCCAAAGGTCCTACTGGGTTCAGGCCTCATTAGAACCACTGAAGAACGCTGAACTCACATTGTTCGTTTCCATTAAGCCAGTTTGAGACAACTCGAGATCAACGTTATCATGCTGGACGGAGACAGTAGAAGACAAACCGTGGCCATGATGGGACGCAGTAATGCTTCATTTGGCTACGGGCATTCAAGCAATGGTTTCTTGGCACCGACAGCCCAGATGGTGGCGAGAAAACGTTCCCCACACCAACGCCACCAGCCTAGACTACTGAGCCAAGTGCATGGATGCATGCTGTTGGTGCCAAATTCTGACCATACCATCGTTTAGCTCTTTTCTACTGACATGGTGCCAACATCTCGAATCGTTCTCCACCGTGGCAAAATCGGCTAGCAAAACTGGTGCTGCTCCAGACCCGTGAGTTCACAACATGGAACTATGGAACCTGTGATGCAAGTGGCGAAAGGGCAAAGGAGGTTTAATGGAAGCAGCTGCAAAACGACCAATCAGTGGTCTGAAGAAAGAACGTGTTCCACCATGTTCGGTTAACCAGGGGAACTTGGATCTCTTGGTTAAAGAAGACAGTACCAACCAGATTATGAGGGTACAGTTCCAAAGCCAGCATCCGTCAGAGAATAGGTGTACTAGTGGGTAACTTGCACATCTGTGAGGCACTGTTAACGCCGAGTGTTGGTAGATGACCGTATTGGGGCAACATGTGCTGCCTTCTAGATGACGTCTTCTTCAGAGACCTTGATTACCATAACACAGCAAAACGCATTCTGCACATGTTACAAAGGCATGGTTGTGTAGTTAGAGAGTGCTCAGACATGTTCCCCACTGAAGCACAAAATCGGACACCAAAGGTACCTTATGGTTGCGCTGCTGGAGACATAAATGGCAACCAAATTCTATTTTCAGAACCGAAATAATGGGTTTCTTCAGGACTCAAAATTTCTGTGCTGTTAAAAGGACAGGTGCAGGTGGCACCAGGGTGAACTGGGGAACGAGCACAAGCTGGTGGAGGGAATGTGGTTCATGTGGAGGTCAATTTGACACATGCAGCTTGTGGTATTCCTGCCTCTTTCAGTGGGATAACATGTCCTGCCACCCTACCCACATTGAAATGGTTGGAGGAACATGATGAAGAGTTCAGGGGGTTCCTCTAGTCTCTGAATACCCCATATCCCAGGACGCTTGAGTATCGGGGCGATGTTCTGAAATGGAAAGTCCAATCCATTTGGGCTCCACCTCTTAGCACACTCAGCAGTGTTTCCGACCCTGGTCCTGGAGGACCCCAGCACATTTTAGTGTATGCCCTTCTCCTAACACACCTGTTCCAACTACTCCGCTAATTAACCCGCCGTTCCTGAGTTGAAGCTGGTTTGATAAAGCTGGTATTTGGCAGGAAACCTGGCAGCTTGGGAACAAGCAGCTTCCGAGGTCTTGGAGAGTCCCATACTTTTTGGTGAACCTTTTGATACATCTGGAAGGCGAATGAAATCTATACAGACTGTCCAAGCTTGTGCTGGTATACCGCGTCTCTACCCACTTGACCTCATGTTCTCTATCGCGCCCTACCAAAGGTGAGTTTGAAACAAAGACGTGATCTATTTATCTCATCGGCAGCCTGTTTAAGGAACGCTTGCAGTCCTGACAGTGAAGAATTGCCACGGCAGAGTCGCGGATAAGCATCGTGATTAGATATCTGATCTACACGCTCTTCACATGTCGAGGGATTGATTCTGTAATGAGATTAATATAATGAATATGCATCACATGACCCGGAGGATGGTTTAATAACAATGCATGCGAATGCCTTTATTTTAATAACCGCCCCCCTTGAATGCCAACGCAATTGCGAGGCCCAACAAACACCGCACCTGTTTGTTTTGTCGTGTGGCAAAAAAACAGGAATTGAAGAAGCGCCCGGGGTCCAACATGCATGCCACCAATAGTGCGGCCCCCTGTATAAATGAGCTGTTATGTTTTTGCCCGAGGGCCCGTGACTCGGCATCAGGAAAAATGAAAAGATTAGAACATCTTTCTTGTCTTTTCTTTCATCTGTGGTATCGAACAAAACAGGATGGCGGCGGCTAATAGAGGCTTTTGTTGGAAGCTGAACGAATCTGAAGATTCTCAGTGGACCATGCGAGGGATCTGATGAGGATGCAAAAATAAATATATGCACAGGGAAAACACGACTGGTCTGAAGCTTCGGGAACATTCGGAAGGTCAGGAAGCCTTGGCATACAGTCGTGTGGAGTTGTATCAGGGTATAGACCAAACAGGTTCCAGTTGCCAGGCTTTATTAAAATTCATTCATGGTCTGCCTGTCCACGACTTGGCTTAAACAGACGAGCTGGAAACTGTCCACATCTGCTGTGGTGCCATCTGGTCCGTGGATTATTTCTACACTTCACTGATTGATATCTAATATCAGTACGATGCTTGCATTGCTGCAAACTTCACTCGCCCAAAAATATGGCTCGGTCTATGAAACGCAAACGAAAACAGAAAGACAAGTCCACTTCGGCCGGCCTTCACGTGGTGTTCTCTGGGTCAAACAGGAAAAGGTCCAGCTTGCTACCAGAGTATGGTCCGAATCAAACATCTGTCGTAGTATAGAGGTGTATTGGTGGGTAGCGTTTACATTTGTCAGGGACGCCCATGCATATTTCAACATGTCAGAGCAGCACGATTGTCTAGTCATGGAGTCTCCAGGTGTGTCTCCCATTGAACCGGTGCCTGGAACAACAAAGGTCCCTCACGCAGAGCTGAAGACTTGCATGACTAAAGAATGGTGTAAGGGTGAAAAGGTGCGGTGCAGGAGCCAGACACGGAAAAATGCACAGGTCCCGGGACTCTCTAAGGATAAACGCCCAGGACACACTGCATGCGGGGTAGAAGTGGTGTTTATTGGCCCAAGTAACAACAGATCTCACCATTACTGTCCGGAGTAAGCTGCATCAGACAGGAGGCTAGGCTACAACTAGCTCCTTCACCCTGCTCAGAGAGCTACAGCTCAGCACGCATGCGCAATAGTCAAGAGCATGTAATCAACCGTTACAATGGCAACAAGATTGGTGGTTGGTGTGGAGCAACATATAACACCACTACCTGCCAGTGACCTTCCACTCCACGTGGGAGGCTGGGGTTCGATTCCTGGTCCTGCCATGCTGCACCGATAAAAGTCCTTGGCCTACACGTCATATAATCAACATTGTGAGTCGCTCTAGATAAGAGCATCAACTGAGTACCATCAACTGAGAGAGTGAGAGAGAGAGCTGGAGAGAGAGAGTGAGAGAGAGAATAAGTGAGTGAGTGAGTGAGTGAGTGAGCGAGGGAGAGAGAGAGAGTGAGTGAGTGATGAGTGAGTGAGTGATGAGTGAGTGAGCGAGGGAGAGAGAGAGAGCTGGAGAGAGTGAGTGAGTGAGCGAGGGAGAGTGAGAGAGTGGGTGAGCGAGGGAGAGAGAGAGAGAGCTAGGGAGAGTGAGTGAGTGAGTGAGTGAGTAAATATAAACATAATTCTCCTTTCAAAACTGCGTGAATTGGTTTCTTCAGTGCCTAAATGTTCATTCTCTGGCAAACATGCTCCTGTCCTAACATTCACGTTAATAGGAAGTCGAATATTGTGTTTTTGTAGCCTCCAAATAGATTTGACTGATATTAGCATTTCACATAGCGCTCCGTCTTCGATAGGAGGCTAGGGAACCAACCTTGTGACCAGTTTGGTCATTGGTTTGATTCCCTGAGCCAACAGGATACGAATTAGGTGCCCTTAAGCAAGGGACCTCACCCCCGACTGCTCCCTGGGTGCAGTGGATAGGGCTGCCCACTGGCAGCTCTGGGCAAGTGTGCTCGCTGCCCCCTAGAGTCTGTGTGTGTGTGTGTTCAAGGGGGACCTATTAAGCTGTGGATTTCCCCCCTGCCTTTAATGTCTGTAGCTTTTCCCAGCTGTGTTAAATGCCTTGCTGGAATTCCAGCCTTTTTCCCTTCCTACAAGATGATGCCTGGCATGCCCTCACTTAACGCGGCATGCCCTCACTAAATGTGCAGCAACGGGCCAAGAACGCGTAGGGATGAAACTTGTAGTAGGATGCCAGCTTTGAACATCTCTGGTTGTTGACCAGTCAGAATGGATTGGCCGAGCTGACTGATCAGAGCATGCTTGGCTCTTTGGGAGGCGTGGCTTAAAGACACAGGATGTACAGATGTACAGCAGGAGGTAAACATGATGCATTAGGAACATCAACTCAGGTATTCTAGCAGAGCGGTCCTCTAAAGTAGAAGCGGGTTGAATAGTCCACGAGTCCAAATGGTACTGTATTAGAATCATTGCTGTGTGCTGAGGATGCTCCACCATGGTCCACATAACCTCTACTTGGTGGTGGTCCTATAATGGTGGTCCTATACATGCATGGCGAGTCTGCTTGCTGAAATGCACTGCGAGTATAGGCACAAGGTCGGTGGCAACTCGGTGTAAAGCAACATGTTTACCGTGTAGCCAAGCTTGATTAGCCTCCTTTGTCCTACCGTGTGTCATACAAGCGAAACAGAGACGCCATCAAACCCCAGCCCTCACCTCGGTGTCCAGCCCCGCTGTGTTTGTGGCCCGTCTTGTGCATTATGCTGCCGTCTTGCTTGGCTTTCTCTGGGCCCTGTTTACCCCCTGAGTCTGACTGATTTCCCTATTGTGAGGGAAGAGTCCCTTTTACTTGAACGCTTACTCGTGACTGACAGATTCTGTGCAGCTTTAGTGGGGTTGCCAGGTCCTTCATTCCTCCCCCTGTCTTAATTGCTCGACTCGCTTACCCTGCGCGTCACTTCCCATTATGTGAGCTTAGACCTCCGGAGCACGAAAGACAAGATAATTACAGTGGGCTAGCTTGGATGGACGCTTCAGAACACAGAGAAAAGCCCATTTGCATCTCTATGGAGTCTGGGAGCCAAAGTGACTGTGTGCTGCAGCGGCGAATGCAGCACTAATGCTTTCTGCTAGCGTGTAGGACGCGGGTGTTGTTCTTCCCGCAGCCCGGGCCTCCCAGGCAGTAGTCGCTCTATTGGTGTCACATGGTAATGGAGCGGCTTTATGTGGGTGCAGCGCTGAGTGCGTTGGAAAGGTGTGAAGGTAATGGCCGGTGCCAGCACAGCACTGAGCGAGCGGACAATCGAAAACAACCCTGGGCCCCTCAGGGCTTCCCAGCCAAATGACATTTTCATTCCGGCCCCGCTCCCAAATGCACCTGAATGTGGTAATTGGAGGCCGCTGAATGCCGGTTTTCTGGCTCGGACGTGTCAGGAGCTTTCTGGACGTTAGGAACCCAAGACCTGCTGTGTCTCTGATGGACGGATGCATGGGAAATATCGTTTGTGGCCTTTCATATCGGTTGAGAACGGCTTTTTTGAATACGCAGTGCTGCCTCTCGGGCGCTGACGGTGCCCCTGGCTTTTCATCGCGGCAGAGTTTGGAAAGGGAAGGAAAAAGGGAAGAGATGGAATGTTTTTAGCTTCGGTTCCTCCTCACAGACGGCCACCCCGAAGGAGAAATGGACCGATTATGGCTCTGAACAAGGTTATTAGGGAAACTCATCCAGATTTCAGTGACCCATTAAGTTTAATGCCTTGGCTTTCAAGCACACAGAACCCGAACCAGTACCGCAGCGGTTTTATGCTTCTGTAATAAAAACCGGGGCCACATTTTTAGCATAATTGCATTTTAAAATATCATTTTGATACACGTTTATTGTTTAAATAAAACCTTCCCACCCTCCAAATTAAGATCCAGTGTGCTCATGTTCCCGGCGACCCATCCAGCGAAATCTCGGCTTCCACCAGGTAATTGGGCCAATTTTTCTGACTACTGGGTCCGTCCCCTTATCAGGCGGCGGGGTTGAAAACTAATTACCAGTCTCGGGCCTGGCTGAAGTTCATCACAGTGAAGGTCAAGGCGTTTTTATAGCTCCCCGAGTCCTCGTTTTCTTCCTGGCAAGCCCCGGCAGGTGGAGAAACCAAATGCTGGTTCAGTAATTGATGTCAATATGGGCGATGGCATGTTTTTCGGAAAAATCTGTCATTTCCTTCCCGCATTTTTTCTCCTTTTCCATTCTAAGGTGCTAATTCTCTCAGTGCAAATGGCAGGGAAATAATAGAGCAGTATTCCGCCCCCCCCCCAATCGGCCCCTCCAATTTTATAGGCCAATCATGTCGCATAAAGAGAGGTGAACCTCTGCACAGCTGCCGCTTCCCAGAAGTGGAAAGTTAGAATTTCCGAATGCGGACTTGAAAGCCTCGGCTGGCCTTATTAGCAGGGAACGGGCGTCTAAACGTTCGCCATCTGGAGCCGCACTGCTTTTTACGATGCGCGGATGAGGAGTGGTGCGCGTGTTGCTAAGATATGCCGGCGACATCTGCAGTTATTTCGATTGAGTTTGCCTAATTAAATTGAGTCATGTCCAAGAGCTAATGAATATAGCAACAATGGCAGGGAAATCAGCGGAAACATGCGCGCGTCTCTGCTCCGAGTAATCTGCTCTAATTGAGGGGACAGATTTATGCAACGCTGGTGTTCGAGTGTCAATTAAAGCTTCGCTCCTTCCCTCCAGCCCGACGGCAAACCTTCCCGCGCGGGCGGCTCCCCGAGACTGGGGCGTAATGCCGGGTTGTCACGTAGGGCATCGATTGTGTCTTTGCTTCGCTCTGCTCTTCTGAATGGTGGTGGACGTTGGTGACGACCCCCTGAGGACTCGGTTT
Source organism: Prochilodus magdalenae (assembly GCA_024036415.1). Lineage (NCBI taxonomy): Eukaryota > Metazoa > Chordata > Actinopteri > Characiformes > Prochilodontidae > Prochilodus > Prochilodus magdalenae. The sequence continues at coordinate 50,976 of JAMWET010002786.1, read as the reverse complement.
GGGGCTGATGGTGAAGCTGAGCAGATGTCAGTGTGCACTGAAATGACATTTTGTTGATTGTGAATAACTCATAACTCAGATTTTAATATGCATGGCGGTTTAGTTGCTGAATCAAACATGGTTTTAACATACGGGGCCCACTGGGACCGGCATTGGAAACATGATCACGTGTTCACGTCAGATGAAATCGCTGAGGCGTAAATGACAGCTTGAATGTGAATTATGAAATATGGTAGGGTCTGCCACATGACACAGCGCGGCCGATAAGAGCTTATGGGGTGTGGCCACACAAAGTGGCTATCAGAGAGCGCCAAACTTTAAAAAATGAAATAAGAGAAGCTGGTGCTGTTCCTGGGATTGTTGTTTGTTTGTTGTTCTTGTAGTTGTTTGTGTTCGTCGTCATTGATGTTCACTGTCATTCATATTTGCCATCTGTTGTTGTTGCTTTTTGTGCTCGTTGTTGTTTGTGTTTGCTGTCGTTGTTATTGTTCAGTGTTATGCATTGTTGTCATGTGTTGTTGCTTTTTGTGTTCGTTGTTTTTGTTCGTTGTGTTTGTTGTTGTTGTTGTGTTTGTTGTTTGTGTTTGTTGTTCTTTGTGTTCGTTGTTTGTTGTTCTTTGTGTTGTTTGTTGTTCTTTGTGTTTGTTTTTTGTGTTTGTTGTACTTTGTGTTTGTTGTTGTTCTTTGTGTTCGTTGTTGTTTTTTGTTTTTGTTGTTGTTCTTTGTGTTTGTTGTTGTTCTTTGTGTTTGTTGTTTTTGTGTTTGTTGTTGTTGTTCTTTGTATTTGTTGTTGTTTTTGTGTTTGTTTGTTGTTGTTGTTTTTGTGTTTGTTGTTCTTTGTGTTTGTTGTTGTTCTTTGTGTTTGTTGTTCTTTGTGTTTGTTGTTGTTTTTGTGTTTGTTGTTGTTTTTGTGTTTGTTGTTGTTTTTTGTTTTTGTTGTTGTTCTTTGTGTTTGTTGTTGTTGTTGTTCTTTGTGTTTGTTGTTTTTGTTCGTTGTTGTTTGTTGTTCTTTGTGTTTGTTGTTTGTGTTCTGAATGTAATGTGATTTTAACATATGAAATATCCTTATTATATAAGCTCACTACACCAAAAATGAGCCCCCTGTAACCGAGCCTCACCTGATAGAGTGTAATGCCTCTGTGAGCAGCTGTGTTTGGACGTTTGGTTGGAGAGGGAGCATAGCACTCCGGTAAGGTTACTCTTCATTCCGGAAGCTTATGGTGCTCTATATTACTTCCCCAGTGGACTCGCTGGTCTTCCCCAGTGGACGAGCACCTCGGCAAGTCCAACTAGGGTGCACCTCAGTATCTCTGGCTCCTGGGAGCCTTTTCAGCAGCCAGCTGTTAACTGAAACCAGTCTCCATGAGCACCAACAACAGCCTGGCATGGACTGGACCAGTTTCTGGATGGAGGCAACATTAATGTCCAGACACTCCAGCTTCAGAGAATGGGTCAGTTGGTGCCAGATTTGGTGGATGCCTTCCCTGGCACAATTCCGAGGAGAATTCCCTGTAGACTGGGATTGTATCCACTGCTGGTAGACCCGTATGACCGTACGCTTCCATACACCTGCAGATCCAGCTACTTCCTTCACACTATGGTCTTTGGCCACGCCCACATGCAGTCCCTCCTTTTAGCCAATCATTAACATCTGCTCTGGAGCGTTTTCCACACATGGAACGAGACATTCCCTGCACTGTAGCACCTCTTCCCAATCTATGGATCCCGTCACTCGCACCCCGCAGTATTTATAGCCCCATCGTCCTTGTGCAGCACCACCTGCAGGAGCCTGAAGTTACTACTGCACTAATACACGCCAGGTGACTCGTTCTTGTTCCGGTAAGCTCGTTACTATCCTGGGAATGCCGTGTGTGTGTGTTCAGTGTCGAGGACGTGTTAACTTGGATGCAGGCTATCTTAAGACTGCATACGAGCGTACATGGTGTTCCGGGTGTCTGTAAAAACGGCTGTATGGGAAGCGTTCTACGCAGTAAGCGTTTTTCCTGTTGCACGTTGGATCAGTATATTACAGTCGCAGAGGAAATGAGCTTGGCTCTGGATTGATTGATTGCGCTGCTCTTCGGAAAGTTTAGCTCTCCGAGATTGCCGTGATGGATGCCCTTTCCGCTCACGCCTTACCTAAAGACGTTTTGAAGGCTCAATCTACTTCTTTTAATTTATTGAAAGCTGGTTTTAATTGCAACTCTCCAAGCCCTCCGGGGAGAAGGACGGCACTGTAGCTACGTCTGGGCGTCCTGCGGCGTGGACGAGCTGATTAACGAATCCTCGTCTAGCGCAAATGCCAGCTTACAAATTATTAGGGACAATTAAACTGATGAAGCGAGTCGCCCGAGTCAGCCGACATCTTGGGAATGGGGGATTGTTTCGCTGGCACAGGACATATTCCTGCACTAATCGGCGGGTGAGGGAATGCTCGGCTCCTGCTGCCGTGCCCGGTAGTAGCCCACGTCGATGTGCCATATGCATACAGGCCACATCAGAGGCTCTGTGATCACTGGTAGTGTACCGGTTACCTGTTGGTGTAACTGGTACCCCAGTGTAGTGTGGTCTAATGGTGATGGCCGAATCCGTGAACGGACTCTGGGTCCGGATTAGGAAACCTGTGGTTTGTATCCTTAGCTAGCTACGTCTTGGGACCAGTTTCTTGCACCCAGACTAAGATTAATCCCAGACTAAGGAATGTAGTGGGGTGAGGGTGGATGCGTGAAGCCTGGGGCTCACTGGGACTGTTGTTGGGAACTTGTGCTCTCGTCAGATGAAGTCGCTGAGGCCCGAATGACCATAAGAATGTAAATTATGAAATATGGCAGGGTGGCCAATAGGAGCTTATGGGGTGTGGCCATACAAAGTGGCTATCAGAAAGCGTCACACTGGGGGGAAAAAAAGAAAAGCTGGTTCTGTTCTTGTAATTGTTCGTTGTTGTTCTGTGTATTTGTTTTTGTTTGTTGTTGTTTTTGTTTGTTGTTGTTCGGTGTGTTTGTGTTGTTGTTGTTGTTGTTTTTGTTTGTTGTTGTTGTTCTGTGTGTTTGTTTTTGTTTGTTGTTGTTCTGTGTGTTTGTTTTTGTTTGTTGTTGTTCTGTGTGTTTGTTTTTGTTTGTTGTTGTTCGGTGTGTTTGTTTTTGTTTGTTGTTGTTTTTGTTTGTTTTTGTTTGTTGTTGTTCTGTGTGTTTGTGTTTGTTGTTGTTGTTTGTGTTGTCATTGGTGTTCACTGTCATTCATGCGTCGTGTTTTTGTTGTTGTTTGTGTTTGCTGTCATTGTTATTGTTCAGTGTTATGCATTGTTGTCATGTGTTGTTTGTGTTTGTTGTTTGTGTTCATGTTTGTTATTCTTGTCTGTGTTTGTTGACATTGTCTTTCATTTTTCTGGACTGTGCTCTTGATTGATTGCCATTCCTTGTTTTTGTTTGTTTGTTGTAGCACACTGTTGTTCATTACTGTTGTTGTTTGTGTTTGTTGTTGGTGTCTGATTGTGTTGGTTGTCTTTGTTGTTTGTGTTGTTTGTTGTTCTCGACTGTCCTCTTTGTTGTTTGTGTCCATGTTTTTGTTGTCCTTGTTTGTTTATCGTTGTTGTTATTATGGTTTGTATTCTCGTCTGTGCTTGTCGTTGTCCAGTGCTCCTGTTTGTTGTTTGCTTGTTTGTTTGTTGTCATTTGTCGGAATCATTGTCTTAGTTTGTAGTTAATTAGTGTACCTGTGGTGGAGGAGGCTGGATTACCACGTCAGATTCATGTCCTCCCGGTGTTTCGGGTCGGGGTTAGCATTGAGCCGGGCCTTTCTGGCTACTGTTCGTATTAGAAGCACTCACCTGTCTGTGTTTTCGACGTGCTCTCCTGCAGCGGTACGACTGATCTCAGATCAGACCCATGCACATGAAGGGGTTGTTAACGGGGTGGCTGGTTTCTCCTGTACTGTCTTGTTGTGTGGGGTAAATGTCCTTCACCGTTTCTGAGCTCGTTTAAACTTTCTTCAGACCGCTGGCCGTCTGGGCCCCACTGAAAACTAGAGGAGAGAGAAGCTGAGGAGGTTTGGGATGGAGCTGGCTGCTGTTGTGGGACAAGGAGAGAAGAGGAGAGGGGAGGAGAGGAGAGGGGAGAAGAAAGAGGGGTTATATAATTGTCCCATTTTCCTTCTAAAAGCGCAGCAGAACAGCAAAACCGCACACATAGATGCTTATAAGAGTGCGCATGATTGTATACGAGAAGGAGAGAGAGAGAGAGAAAGAGAGAGAGAGAGAGAGAGGGAGAGATCGAGAGAGAGAGAGGGGAGAGAGAGAGAGGGGAGGGCGCATTGCCTCAGTGTTATCTTGTTTGTTCCTGTATTGCATTTCCAGGGATTACATTAAGGCCTTGGATGGGGTTCCAGTAAGAGTTAGTTATTATTAGAATAGTGATCTCTCTCTCTCTCTCTCTCTCACTCTCTCCCCCTCTCTCTCTCACCCCCCCGCCTCTCTCTGTCTCTCTCCCCCCCCCCCCCCCCCCCTCTCTCTCTCTCTCTTCCTCCCCCCCCCCCCCCTCTCTCTCGCTCTTCATCCTCCTCTCTCTCTCTCTCTCCCTCTCTCTCCCTCTCTCTCCCTCTCTCTCTCTCTCTCTCTCTCTCTCTCTCTCCCTCTCTGTCTCTCTCTCTCTCTCTCTCTCTCTCTCTCTCTCTCTCTCTCTCTCTCCCTCTCTCTCTCACTCTCTCCCCCTCTCTCTCTCACCCCCCGCCTCTCTCTCTCTCTCTCCCCCTCCCCCCCCACCTCTCTCTCTCTCTCTCTCTCTCTCTCTTCCTCTCTCTCTCCCCCTCTCTGTCTCTCTCTCTCTCTCCCTCTCTCTCTCTCTCTCTCTTTCTCTCTCTCTCTCCCTCTCTCTCTTTCTCTCTCTCTCTCTCCCCCTCTCTCTCTCTCTCTCTCTTTCTTTCTCTCTCTCTCTCTCTCTCTCTCACCCCCCCGCCTCTCTCTCTCTCTCTCTCTCTCTCTCTCTCTCTCTCTCTCTCTCTCTCACAGTGTGGTGTTGTTGTCCCTTGCTGATGATCTCTCTCTGTTTGATGTTGTGCTGTTGAGGTCGTTGGAGAGGGCTGATAGTCTTAACCCGGCCATAAAGTCCTGCTTAGTTTTATCTGGCTTTAATCAGAACTTATCAGGCCTGCGTCGTGGTCAGCACCAAGTCATGGTCAGGCCACCAGACCTTGTGACGTGTTCAGGCCTCCGGGCCTTGGTCAGGCCTAGTGTCGTGGTCCAGCCTAATGATAAATAAATAAATAATATGTTATAGATGATTAGATCGGCTAATTATGGAATAATCAGAGTAGTGATAACTGTGTGAGTCAACCACTGGGACAGTAAGAACTCAGCACTAGTGGACTATTTACTGCAGTCTATGAATATGAACCATAAAGAACTTCATACATACATGTGTATCAGATTTATACATCATATACATCATATGTAAAAAGTAATCAGGTTTTCATTCGGGTCTCTCCAAAATTCATATCACTCACGGACCCCCACTACTCAGAAATGGCTTTGTGTATTATTATTATTATTATTATTATTGTTGTTATTGTCATCAATAATTATTTTTGTAACTTAATATATATATATATATATATATATATTTATAAAATTGACAACTATTATGATTTTAACTCTAAACTGGGCTGTGATTAGTTGGCGCAGGGAAAACACCCCCAGGGCAGATTAGAATACTACATACATTATTAGCAGATTAATTGAGAAGGTAATTAGTAAGGTTCAATAAGGATAATTAATAAACTACTGAATTAAATCTAAAATATATCTACTTCCTGTTTTTATCACTGGTTAATGATTAAATGCTCCATTGATTATAACTATGGAAGTTCTCCTTATTATCAATCCATCAATCAATCAATCAATCTTTATTTGTATACCCCTCACAGAACAGGAAAAGGAGCTTGGAACATCTAGTAGATACAGTCTGATTAATCCAGGAGGTAGGAATTGTAAAGGTAGAGCCAACCCATAGGATCTCTGTTGAGGTGAGAGATAGAGTTTAAAAAATCCCAGTTAAAGGTAAACATTTACCCACTTACATTCTTACTCAGTTAGAATAAATCTGTGCTTAAAATGGACAAAGTAGAATACTATTAATAATCAGTTCTAATCCAGTTCTAATCCAGTTCTAATCCAGTTCTAATCCAGTTCTATTCCAGTTCTAATCCAGTTCTATTCCAGTTCTAATCCAGTTCTAATCCAGTTCTAATCCAGTTCTATTCCAGTTTTAATTCAGTTCTAATCCAGTTCTAATTCAGTTCTATTCCAGTTCTATTCCAGTTCTAATCCAGTTCTAATCCAGTTCTAATTCAGTTCTAATTCAGTTCTAATCCAGTTCTAATCCAGTTCTATTCCAGTTTTAATTCAGTTCTAATTCAGTTCTACTTCAGTTCTATTCCAGTTTTATTTCAGTTTTAATTCAGTCCTACTCCAGTTCTAATCTAGTTCTAATTCAGTTCTATTCCCAGTTGTATTAGAACTGGAATAGAACTGATTATTAATAGTATTTTACTTTGTCCATTTTAAGCACATATTTATTCTAATTGAGTAAAAATGTAAGTCGGTAAATGTTTACCTTTAACTGGGATTTTTTTAACTGTATCTCTCAGTTCAACATCCTATGGTTTGGCTCTACCAAGTTTTAATCCAGTTCTAATCCAGTTCTAATTCAGTTCTAATCCAGTTCTAATTCAGTTCTAATCCAGTTTTAATTCAGTTCTAATCCAGTTCTAATCCAGTTCTAATTCAGTTCTATTCCAGTTCTAATCCAGTTCTAATTCAGTTCTAATCCAGTTCTAATCCAGTTCTATTCCAGTTCTAATCCAGTTCTAATCCAGTTCTAATCCAGTTCTAATTCAGTTCTAATTCAGTTCTAATCCAGTTCTAATTCAGTTCTAATCCAGTTCTAATCCAGTTCTATTCCAGTTTTAATTCAGTTCTAATTCAGTTCTACTTCAGTTCTATTCCAGTTCTAATTCAGTTCTATTCCAGTTTTATTTCAGTTTTAATTCAGTCCTACTCCAGTTCTAATCTAGTTCTAATTCAGTTCTATTCCCAGTTGTATTAGAACTGGAATAGAACTGATTATTAATAGTATTTTACTTTGTCCATTTTAAGCACATATTTATTCTAATTGAGTAAAAATGTAAGTCGGTAAATGTTTACCTTTAACTGGGATTTTTTTAACTGTATCTCTCAGTTCAACATCCTATGGTTTGGCTCTACCAAGTTTTCATTCAGTTCTAATCCAGTTCTAATTTAGTTTTAATTCAGTTCTATTCCAGTTCTAATTTAGTTCCAATCCAGTTCAGTTCTAATCCAGTTCTACTTCAGTTTTATCCCAGTTTTAATTTAGTTCTATTCCAGTTCTTATTCACTTCTAATTTAGTTCTATTCCAGTTTTAATTCAGTTCTAATTCAGTTTTAAAACAGGAAGCCTGTTTATTTAGAGCTGCACATTAATGGGTTCACCGGGTGTACATAGTGGTTTATACTACTGCATGCATCATCCACCAACACCCACTTGTCTGGAGCACCAAACACCGTACATGCTTAATTTCCTAAACAACAACTGAAGGTGGGCATTATAAAATAGCGGGCATCAGAGGTGGGTATTGGAAAATTTGGCCTACTAAAATCACCTCATGTACGAATATCTGGAAATCAGTAAGTCAAACAACAAATCTTACTAAACAGCTGAACCGAATGCCAACAACCAGAACTGGCTGTAGCGCTGGAGTGACTAACCGAGCGCTCACAGATCTAAAAGAGCGAGGGGTGTTATTTACAGTGAGCGGGTCAGAAGCTGCAGAGTTGGCCGTGTACCAGAGTGATTTATGAGCAGTCATAAGCGATAAGAGTAAGACAGAGCCAAAACCGAGAGAACAAGCAAGAGAGTCAAACACCAGAGAGTCAAACACCAGAGCAACCAGCGGCCAAGCACGGAGGGATGACCAGAACACACGAGAACCAAAGGACAAGCGCAGATCATACACAGGGCACTGACAGGACACCAGGAAGAACGCTCAGCAGGCAACAGGAATCTGGTTATACCTCACAAGGAGGGGGACAGGCTGAACCGGTACACGTACCGACTCTGTACGTCAGGCCTCGGTATATCAGGCTTCAGTATGTCAAGCCTCGGTACGCCAGGCCTCGGTACGTCAGGCCTCGGTACGTCAGGCCTCGGTACGCCGGGCCTCGGTACGTCGGGCCTCGTACACCAGGCCTCGGTACGCCAGGCCTCGGTACGTCAGGCCTCGGTACGCCAGGCCTCGGTACGTCAGGCCTCGGTACGCCAGGCCTCGGTACGTCAGGTCTCTGGTCGTCAGGCCTCGGTACGTCAGGCCTCGGTACGTCAGGCCTCGGTACGCCAGGCCTCGGTACGTCAGGCCTCGGTACGTCAGGCCTCGGTACGTCAGGCCTCGGTACGTCAGGCCTCGGTACATCAGGCCTCGGTACATCAGGCTTCAGTATGTCAAGCCTCGTACGCCAGGCCTCTGGACGTCAGGCCTCTGGTCGTCAGGCCTCTGTACGTCAGGCCTCGGTACGTCAGGCCTCGGTACGTCAGGCCTCAGTACGTCAGCCCTCCGGACGTCAGGCCTCTGCCCATGCCAGATAAATAAAGAGAGAGTCCAATTAGACGGAGAATCTGTCTGAGCTTTCTCCTGAGGCTCTGCAGCAGCCAAAATGTCAACAGAGTGTTTGAGCAAGAGCCGCTCTGGTTAATGTCGGCCTCAGACTGCGGCGTCTGATCCCTGTCAGAACTTCAGGCCGACGTCGTCTGTAGCAAAGGGAATTTGTCTTGCGTAAATGAAGGCCGTGCTCCTGGAGATGTTTAGCTGAGCTTTGTTTCAATTCTGGAGAACAAATCCATTTCCACTGGAGCAGCGAAAGAGTACGGTGCTCTTCCCCCCCTCCGCTCAGGGTCTCGGGTTCTCCTTCCGGTTCTCTGCTCCATCGCCGTCATTAAGGTTTACCTCTCTCCCGCCTCAATGCAAGTTCCCTAAAGCATCCCAGCACAAAGAGCAGCAAGATGATTAGCGAACGTGTAGCGATTGCTCTGAAAGCGTCTTTCCGCTGCAATGCTTGTGGGAAGCTAGTGCAACGGTTTAGAAATCGGGGCTAACGAGCATGATGGCATGAATTGCACAGATTGCAGGCTGTTAGGTCTGCCTACCCCTGCTAGCCCACAGCGTTAGCAACAAAACGTCTTTGTGCCCTTTGAGGAGTCGGTGTTGTGTGCTCCACTGGCTGAAAACCGATTTTTCAGTGTTTCCAACAAACTGTAGCAAACCACACGTGTTGCTTCACCTGTTGGGCTCAGGTTAGTGGTGACTCTCCCTGTAGCTGCCCAGGAAGGGGCCATTCATAGGAAGCTGTAGTTCACAGGTGTCCTGTTATAGCGAGCAGTTGTCTTAACCGAATGACTCTTAGTGGGTCTCGCTGCTCGCTGAACGTCCACAGTCACGGCTAGGAATCAGTTTTTATTTGGCAATTACATGTTACAATTTTTTCCATATTTCTGTAAATTTGTTCAGTATTTCCGTAGCTGTCCGTAAATTTATTCCGTATTTCCGTAACTGTCTGTAAATTTATTCAATATTTCCGTAACTGTCTGTAAATTTGTTCAGTATTTCCGTAACTGTCCATAAATTTATTCCTTATTTCTTTAACCATCTGTAAATTTATACCGTATTTCCGTAACTGTCTGTAAATTTATACCGCATTTCCGTAACTGTCTGTAAATTTGTTCAGTATTTCCGTAGCTGTCCGTAAATTTGTTCCGTATTTCCGTAGCTGTCCGTAAATTTGTTCCGTATTTCCGTAGCTGTCCGTAAATTTGTTCCGTATTTCCGTAACTTTCTGTAAATTTATTCCGTATTTCCATAGCTGTCCGTAAATTTATTCCGTATTTCCGTAACTGTCTGTAAATTTATTCCGTATTTCCGTAACTGTCTGTAAATTTGTTCCGTATTTACGTAAATGACTGTAAATTTATTCCATATTTCCGTAACTGTCTGTAAATTTATTCCGTATTTCTGTAGCTGTCCGTAAATTTATTCCGTATTTCCGTAGCTGTCCATAAATTTATTCCTTATTTCCGTAACTGTCCATAAATTTATTCCTTATTTCCGTAACTGTCCATAAATTTATTCCTTATTTCCGTAACTGTCTGTAAATTTATTCCGTATTTCCATAACTGTCTGTAAATTTGTTCCGTGTTTCCGTAGCTGTCCGTAAATGTATTCCTTATTTCCGTAACTGTCTGTAAATTTGTTCAGTATTTCCCTGTCTTTATTTTCATTTCTGAAAGTTGGCAACCCTAGTCATGGTCTGTTGAGTCACTCTGTGCATATCGGTCAGTTTGTCGGGTTTGCTCTCTCCGTGGTTCGTGTAGGTCTCTCAGATGCTTCATGTCGCTGGTAGGTGCCTTCTTTCATCCACTGCCTCCAACAGCGTGCTGTGGTAGTATCCCCATGCCCAGTATACATGTGCAACATGCCTATAAGACCATCCCCCTTCCCAGAGCACTATGATGCAGTTAGTTGGAGAATCTGTCTGAGCTCTGTCGGAGCTTTCTCCTGAGACTGTTTGAGCAAGAGCTGCTCTGGTTAATGTCGGCCTTAGACCGCGGCGTCTGATCCCTGTCTAAACCTCAGGCCGATGACGCCTGTAGCGAAGGGAACTGGTATCCTGTTGTCTTGTGTTGAGCAGCCGTCTCATAAGGATGACTCTTGGAGAGTGTCGGTGCTCGCTGAATGTCCACTATCGCGGCTGTTGGGTAACTCTGTGCATGTCAGTTCATTGGTTCTCCGTCTCTGTGGTTCCTGTGGGTCTCCCAGATCTTTTATGTCGCTGGTGCAGGCTATGGCTGGTGGTGCTTCTATCCTCTGCAGCCAGCAGCATTCTATGGTAGAATCCCCACGACTGGTGTAAATGCGCAATGCGTTTGAGAGTGACTCTTCTCCAAGGAACATATTGAACTTGGAACGGATGCTACCAACTCAAGAGATGCTACCCAATCAAGAGTTTACATAACAGGACGACCTTATATAGTCAGCCAGGTACAGCAATAAGGCCCGCCCTTGCTTACGTTACATCCAGCCGAGTGTGAAACTTGAAACGATGGCGTGTCTCATGATGTCAAACCTACCCACCAAGGGTCATTCCATTCAGTTGATTCCTTCTGGTGTAGCTACTTGGTCAACTCCTCGTTCAATGCTAAGTGTACTTGCTGTCCATCGTTTTATAGAAGCCATACACGAGTCAAAAGTACGAACATGCCCCTGGGATGAGGTCATCACCACTTAAACCATAGAGCTGTTTTAACCACCTTTGGGCCCAAGAGTCTCAGCCTGGGCTTTCCGAGCTCAGCTGTTTGCTGAAGCTGATTATACCCAGGTAGCTGTTTTATGGTAACCACCTCTCTGCAGGGATTCTCGCTTCATTGAAAAGCAAGAAAATGCAATTTCGGGAAAGCAGGAGATTGCGGAAAGCAAGGTGTCTGGAGACGTTTAATGGGCAGTAAAAAACCTCAATAAAAGAAACTGTGTTCCTCTGGGTCAGCGTGAACAAGGCCAGAGTGAGTGTGAAGCTGCAGACTCGCTGCCTTTAGCTCGCTTCCAGCCCTGAGTGACAGTTCCTCTCAAATCAAATCAATTAGAGCCACTCCGGACGGCTGCGAGCTGCCTGTGTCTGCCCGAGCCTTGGCACTGGTCACTCAAGCAGAAGGAGGAGGAGAGGAAGGTCAAGACCACACAACATTAAAACGAAGGCATGCGGTACAGCCGGACCGGAGAGGAGTGAGGACGGAGTGTGTGTTGAAAGGGTCACTGTAGCGAGTAAGGTCAGCGTGTGTGTGTGGTTTATGAAACAAGTTGATGCTCCATGCCGCAGGCTGAGGTTTCTGTGTTGGGGTGGCAGTTGAAGAGGTGCTGATGTTGCTGAGTTGCTGTCTGGGTCTCTGTCTGTCTGGACCGTCATGCTCTATGTTCCTCTACGTTCTATGTTCCGAAGGCCATTCACATTTATCTAGTCCCAGTGTGAGTGTGTGTCAGTGTGTAGGCATAGTAGGGATATTAGATACAAGCCCCACAGTATTCTAATTCAGTGCTGGATTATTAGTTTAGTTAGGCATTTCATTTGGAGAAGTGGGAATACCGGAGCAGTGGCTCTGCCGTCGAGACAGAGCCCGACCCTGAAAGTCCGGCACAAGAAGTTGCTACATGCACTTTTGCTAGACTGAAGGGAGTGCAGAGCTTGCTGACAGGCAGGCAATAAGGATTGTGTTACATGATGACATCACCTTGTAACAGACAGAAGCAGCTCCCAATACTCTAGAACCTGGCAACATCCTGGATGCCACTGCTACAGTTGGCCAATCAGAAGTCGGTTTAGGTCAGACCATTTGGAGCAAAGGTCCAAAGATCTGGTTCCGGTAACTTCTGCCAGTTTTTGAGGTATAGGCACAATTCCGACTCGGGAACATTCGGTATCATCTGTATTCTATCTAATGTTCTGTTAGAGCACCTGTGTCTTTAAGCCCCGCCTCCCAGTTAGCCCAATGTCCTCTGACTGATTAGCACCCTCACTCTGTTGTAATGGGTCAGTGACCAAAGCAGCGTCCTCTTACCAGACCCCCAGAGCACCCCATGGCTGTTCCTAAAATAGCGTCGGTTCTGATGTATTAGTTTGAGCCAGAGTCCGGACCTGAAAGTACAAGTTGGTACCTCCACCTGCGCTAGACTGGAGGGCATGCCAAGCTTGCCGGTAGGCGGGCAGTAAGTATTGTGTTATGAGATGACATCACCTTGTACCAGGGAAAAGCAGCCCCTGTAGATCTGACAGCAAACACAGAGCATCACGCTAGAAATCCTCCTGGCAACATCCTGGATGCTGGTCGGACAGCTGGCCAATCAGAAGTTAGTTTGAGTCACACCATTGGGAGCAATGGAAATGGTTCCAAAGGTCTGGTTCCATAAACTCCCATTCAAAGTTCCAAGACTTTTTTTCCCTTCTTCTGTAAATTTGGCAGATTTTGAGGTATTGGCGGCATTCCGACATTCCGTGTTGGGATTGGGAATGCTGTGCTCATACAGTGGTTGTTAAAGGTGGTCTGCTGTGCTCGTTTTCAGTGTTGATAGTATGTTTGGGTTCTAATGGAATAGAATTTTCCCAACTCACACGACTTTCCCCATACTCCACATCTGTATTAACTCTCTGTCTAACCATCTGTTAGAGCTCCTGTGCCATGAAGCCCCGCCCCCCGATTATCTCAATGTGCTCTGATTGCTTACCCACTCTGTTCTGATTGGTCAGTGGTCAGAGCTGCATTCTGCTACAAGCTCCCCAACCCGCACACCATGTGGTTATCCCTCCAATGCCGTTAGCTCAGTTTAAGCCAGAGTCTGATCCTGAAAGTCCGGGAGAGCAGGTTTTGCTACCACGAGTTCTTTGTGTGTTCTATGAAAGCAAGTCAAGCTGGCCGGCAGGCGGGCAGTAAGGATTGTGTAATGAGATGACATCACCTTGTTACAGAGAGAAGCAGCTCCCATAGGTTTCACAGCAAACGCCAAGCAACAGGTATAGATGCCATATATACGCCATTCCGACATTCAGCGTCACTGGGAATGGCGTACTCGTATATAGCTGTTTAACTGGACGTGGAATTTTAAACATAGATTATTGAAGGCTGAGAGTGAGCTGACCAATCAAAGCACACTTGGCTCGTAGGAAGGTGGGGCTTAAAGACACTGTAGCCATTATCAACGTGGGAATTAGGCAAAATAGATCCCCATTAACCATCACTGTATAAAACCCGTAGGTCTGATTGAATCCAAGCACATCATTCCCGATGACACTGAATGTTCCGGAATTGGAACGGTGTCTATAGGTACCAGACTATCACTAGAGAGTCTGGCAATGCGGGATGATCTCTCCAACCAACCAGCACACCATAGCAACTGCTTAGCAGTATCCTAATGACCACCATGCAACATGTTTACGCGACCGCTTAGTAACGCCCCAGCAACTACCTACACCATCACCGCCATGCCAGTGAGCTGCTTCAACTGCAGCTGGATTTCTCTATCAATGAGCTTTGATGTTTATACGTTTGAATTTGCCGTGAATTTGGAAATTCGGAATGTCAGGTTGGAAACAGCCTCATGTATGTCGTCCGGAAAAATGAGCTCATGCTTGAAAATCAATTACAGATCAATGTGGTTGAATCACCACGCTTAGTGTGTTTGTGGGGGGGGTGTGGATGTGTTTGTGTGTGTGTGTGTGTGTGTTGGTCTGTGTGTGTGTGTGTGTGGGTGTAGGTGTGGGTGTGTATGGGTGTGTGTGTGTCGGGGTGTGGGTGTAGGTGTTGGTGGGGTGTGTGTGGGGGGGGGGCTGTGTGGGTGTGTGTGTGTGTAGGTGTATGTTTGCGTGTGTGTGGGGGGCTGTGTGGGTGTGTGTGTGTGGGTGTATGTTTGTGTGTGTGTGGGTTTGTGTGTGGGTGTGTGTGTGTGTGTGTGTTGGTCTGCGTGGGTGTGTGTGTTGTGTGGGTGTAGGTGTGGGTGGGGGTGGGTGTAGGTATGGGTAGGTGTGGGTGTACGTATGGGTTTGTGTGGGTGTAGGTGTGGGCGTGTGTTTGCGTGTGTGTGTGTGTGTGTGGGGGGGGGTGTGGATGTGTTTGTGTGTGTGTATATGTGGGGGTGTGTGCGGGTTTGTGTGTGGGTGTGTGTGGGTTTGTGGGTGTAGGTGTGGTTGGGGGTGTGGGTGTGGGTTTGTGGGTGGGTGTGTCTGTGTAGGTGTTGGTGGGGGTGTGTGGGTGTGTTTGTGTGGGTGTGTGTGTGGGTGGGTGTGTCTGTGTAGGTGTTGGTGGGGGTGTGTGGGTGTGTGGGTGTGTTTGTGTGGGTGTGGGTGGGGGGGGGGTGGGTGTGTGTGTGGGTTTGTGTGTGTGTGTGTGGGTGTAGGTGTGGTTGGGGGTGTGTGTGTGGGTTGGTGTGTCTGTGTAGGTGTTGGTGGGGGTGTGGGTGTGTGTGGGTTGGTGTGTCTGTGTAGGTGTTGGTGGGGGTGTGTGGGTGTGTTTGTGTGGGTGTAGGTGTGTGTGTGTGTGTGGGGGGGGTGTGGTTGTGTGTGTGGGTTTGTGTGTGTGTGTGTGTGTGTGGGGTGTGTACCCAGTGTAAAGGCTCCGGTGCTGGAAAGGTGTGCGTGACCTTTCCGCTGGCGTTTCTCGGCTGATTCTTTGACAGCCTCTGAACACTGTCTGCCACACTCGCACTCTTCCTCGTCTCATCTCTCTTTCCTTTCCCGCGTCTCTTCCTCCATCCCTGTCCCACCTGTCTGGGTCACTTCAGGTCAGTCCAGGCTGTGAAGTGTAAAAGGCGGTTCGCTGCAGGAAGGAGCGGGAGCCTGGAGAGAAGCTATACTGGTTCTCATTTGCTGCACAGCCAGACTGACCCCGGAGATAAATTACAGTCTCTGTGTGCTCACGCTCACGTGTGTGCCGTGTTAAGTCACGAGTGACATTTCAAGGAAATATCATATTTGCACTGTTCTCCCCTCGCGCTACACGTAGCACATGTTTAGCTACGAAGCTAATCAGTCCACCCACGGCAGGCCTAAATCACACCCTGGCTTTAAACCACACTGGTTTGCTAAGAGGCCTGTAGCTACTCCATGTCATTGTTTTCCTGATTTGTGTGTCCCCTGTGTGTCCCCTGTGTGTCCCCTGTGGGTCCCCTGTGTGTCCCCTGTGTGTCCCCTGTGGGTTCCCTGTGTGTCCCCTGTGTGTCCCCTGTGTGTCCCCTGTGGGTTCCCTGTGTGTCCCCTGTGTGTCCCCTGTGTGTCCCCTGTGTGTCCCCTGTGGGTTCCCTGTGTCTCCCCTGTGGGTTCCTCCCACTGCCCGGCAGAGTTTGCCATTTCCATTGCTTCCACCAAGATGGTGGACAGAGAGCTATGAGGCCATTTGGAGTTGCTGCCTAACTGACACTGCACTGTAGCTATGTGGCTAACTGGATGTGGCTATTTGGATGTGACTTACTGGATGTGACTTACTGGATGTGGCTAACTGGATGTGGTTAACTGGATGTGACTTACTGGATGTGGCTAACTGGATGTGGCTAACTTGATGTGGTTAACTGGATGTGACTTACTGGATGTGGCTAACTTGATGTGGTTAACTGGATGTGACTTACTGGATGTGGTTAACTGGATGTGGCTAACTTGATGTGGTTAACTGGATGTGACTTACTGGATGTGGCTAACTGGATGTGGTTAACTGGATATGGCTAACTGGATGTGGTTAACTGGATGTGGTTAACTGGATGTGACTTACTGGATGTGGCTAACTGGATGTGGCTAACTGGATGTGGTTAACTGGATGTGACTTACTGGATGTGGTTAACTGGATGTGGTTAACTGGATGTGGTTAACTGGATGTGGTTAACTGGATGTGGTAACTGGATGTGGCTAACTGGATGTGGTTAACTGGTTGTGGTTAACTGGATGTGGCTAACTGGATATGGCTAACTGGATGTGGCTTACTGGATGTGACTTACTGGATGTGGTTAACTGGATGTGGTTAACTGGATGTAGCTAACTGGATGTGGCTAACTGGATGTGGTTAACTGGATGTGGTTAACTGGATGTAGCTAACTGGATGTGGCTAACTGGATGTCCCCTCTGGGTGACGCTACATTGCATCTGTGAGGCTCTCTGGATTGGTGGTGACATTTCGAGGGTATTTCAGGCCTTCAAGGATTCCCAGCCAGCCACCTGTGTGACACACTGTAATTACAGATGATGGTGGTGGTGATTATGATGGGGATGATGGTGATGATGGTGATGGTGGTTATAGTGATGGTGGTGGTGGTAATGGTGATTGTAATGTTGGTGATGGTGGTTATGCTGATAGCGGTGGTGATTATGATGGGGATGATGGTGATGGTGGTTATAGTGATGGTGGTAGTGGTAATGGTGATTGTAATGTTGGTGATGGTGGTTATGCTGATAGCGGTGGTGATTATGATGGGGATGATGGGGATGATGGTGATGATGGTGATGGTGGTAATGGTGATTGTAATGTTGGTGATGGTGGTTATGCTGATAGTGGTGGTGATTATGATTGGGATGATGTGATGGTGGTTATAGTGATGGTGGTAGTGGTAATGGTGATTGTAATGTTGTTGGTGATGGTGGTTATGCTGATAGTGGTGGTGATTATGATGGGGATGATGGTGATGGTGGTTATAGTGATGTTGGTGGTGGTGGCAATGGTGATTGTAATGTTGTTGGTGATGGTGGTTATGGTGATAGTGGTGAGGTTGATGGTGATATTGATGGTGGTGGAGTTGATGGTGATTATGATCATGGTGGTGATGATTGTGACGTTGGTGATGGCAATCATGATGTTGATGGTGGTGGTAATGGTGATCATGATGAAGATTATGATGTTGGTGGATATGGTGATGGTTGTGAGGTTGATGATGATTGTGACGTTGGTGATGGTGATAATGATCATGATGAAAATTATGATGTTGGTGGATATGGTGATGGTTTTGAGCATGATGATGATTGTGACGTTGGTGATGGTGATAATGATCATGATGATGATTATGATGTTGGTGGATATGGTGATGGTTGTGAGGTTGATTGTGATGTTGGTGATGGTGACAAGGATCATGATGATGATTATGATGTTGGTGGATATGGTGATGGTTGTGAGGTTGATGATGATTGTGACGGTGATGGTGATGATCATGATGATGATTATGATGTTGGTGGATATAGTGAAGGTGGTAAGATTGATGGTGATGATGGTGGTGGTGGAGTTGATGGTGATTATGATCATGGTGGTGATGATGGTGGTAATGGTGATCATGATGAAGATTATGATGTTGGTGGATATGGTGATGGTTGTGAGGTTGATGATGATTGTGACGTTGGTGATGGTGATGATCATGATGATGATTATGATGGTGGTGGTGATGGTGGTGATGTTGGCTATGGTGGTGATGGCGATCATGATCATGATGTTGATGGTGGTGGTGATGGTGGTCATGATGATTATGATGATGGTGGATATGGTGATGGTTGTGAGGTTGATGGTGATGGTGACGTTGGTGATGGTGATAATGATCATGATGATTATGATGTTGGTGGTGGTGATGGTGGTGATGTTGGCTATGGTGGTGATGGCGATCATGATCATGATGTTGATGGTGGTGGTGATAGTGGTCATGATGATTATGATGATGGTGGATATGGTGATGGTTGTGAGGTTGATGATGGTGGTGAGGTTGATGGTGATGATGATGGTGGTGGAGTTGATGGTGATTATGATCATGGTGGTGATGGTGGTGGTAATGGTGACCATGATGAAGAATATGATGTTGGTGGATATGGTGATGGTTGTGAGGTTGATGATGATTGTGAAGTTGGTGATGGTGATAATAATCATGATGATGATTATGATGTTGGTGATGATGGCTGTGGTGGTGATGGCAATCATGATCATGATGTTGATGTTGATGGTGATGATGATCATGATGATGATTATGATGTTGGTGGATATGGTGATGGTGGTGAGGTTGATGATGATTGTGATGTTGGTGATGGTGATGGTGATAATGATCATGATGATGATGATTATGATGTTGGTGGATATGGTGATGGTGGTGAGGTTGATGATGATTGTGACGTTGGTGATGGTGATGGTGATAATGATCATGATGATGATGATTATGATGTTGGTGGATATGGTGATGGTGGTGAGGTTGATGATGATTGTGACGTTGGTGATGGTGATGGTGATAATGATCATGATGATGATGATTATGATGTTGGTGGATATGGTGATGGTGGTGAGGTTGATGGTGATGATGATGGTAAGGTAACAGTTATAAGATATGATCTTAATTATCTTGTGTCGAGATTGTTGTAAGCTAATTTTAAGGTTATGTAACTTTATTTTTAAGCCAAATGTTCTCACTATATTGGCAAACTACTTTGCTTATTTAAAAATGTAAAAAATAAAAATATTTACTGTGTATACGATAATTGTACTTAGCAATAAATTACTTTTTTGCAGTATATTTTATGGTTGTTTTACTTTTTTCCCCTATTTCTTATTCCCACATATTTTTTGACTATTTTAAATAACTTTATTAAGCCAGATTTTCCCCCAGATTGGCAGATAATTTGGGTTGTTTTAAGTTTTAAGTATTTCCTAAAATAAGCTGAATTGTCTGCCAATATAGTGAAAGAAAATTGGCTTACTAAAATTAAAATTTTAATAAGTTTCATAATCTTAACATGAACATACAACAAACTCCAAGTCAGAATTTTAAGTGGGAGAATGTGGCTTATTAATAGCACTTAAAACAAGCAGAAATATCCATAAACAAGTCTGAAAATGATTTTATAATAATCTCACAAGATATATCAGCTGTGCTTGCCAGGAAATCATGTTAAGCAGCGTATGTGTGACTGTGATTTCAGACTGGAGCAGAGAGACAGAGATTTCATGTTAAAGCTTTGTAAGCCAGAAAAGAGAAGAGACAGCAGCAGATGTGCCCCCCGGTGCTGGGAGTCAGGGACTGGGGGGCTATAGAGAGATAAAAGGGCTCGGAGAGCAGCAGGCTGCCGGTGATGCTGCAGCAGCAGCACCAGCCAAACATCCACCCAGCACTTCAGTTTCAGGGTTTTTGGCGGTGCTAGCTCGTCTGCGAATCCGCTGAGTGCATGTCTGTGTCTGCGTCTGCACGTGCTCTGTATTTACCTAATGTCCCCACCACGCGAAGGGAAGATGAATATTCTGACATTTTGGGGACATTTGGCTGGTCCCTCTGAGGAACCGCAGTGCTCATTTGTGGAGCCGAGATACGGAAGACTACAGCAGGGCCCAGTCGCACTTGCAAACGGCCATAAAGGAGCAGTAGTTTGAAAACAAGCGCTCCTCTGTGGTCTGGAAGAGCCTCCTGGCGGTGGCCAATTACAGGAAAAGCCCCTCGCTCAGCAGCCCAGCCCGACAAAGGTAAACGAGCTGCACTGCGGAGCTGAACAACAGGAGAGTAGCATCAACAACTGCTTCACGTCTGATCACTTCCTGTCTCTCCAGCCTTTCTCAGCCCCGCCCGTCAGTCAGGGCAGACTGGAAGTCAATACGTCTCTGTTAAGGCCCGGCTGATGTGCGGTGTCAGTGATTTGTGTTTCTCGGTTTTGGGTTGTGTGGTAAATAAGGGAAACAGGAATGCAACGCTGTACTGAACGTCTGGCAGCTGCTGTCTAATCACGGAGGGGTTGAACATTTGATTCAAGTGTTCAGTTCTCAGATTATTCATAATATTTATTCCTAATATTTTTCATGCTAAAATTAATTTCTGCTACTATTAAAAATATCCCACCCTGCCAAAAAACTAGTCCCTCTGACCACCGGGAATGGATTTGGCCTGTCCTGGACAAGCTTCTGAACATAGGGCGCATCAAAGTCGGACACTCTTCCATCAAAGAATGAGATCTTGGTAAATAATGTGTCGGATATCTCGTTAATACGTCTCGTATTTCTCATTTTAAGATTGTTTTGACTTATTTAAAGATTATGTAACTAGTTTCTAAGCAGTTTTACTCATTTAAGTCATTTTAGGAAGCTTAGTTTTAGATTTTACCCCAATTTGGTAGATCATTTGGCTTGTTTTGATTATGTTTCCTAAAATAAGCTAAATTAGCCACCAATATAATGAGGAAAATATGACCTGATCAAAAATATGACCTGTATATGAGTTACATGACCTCAAAAGGACTCTACAAAAAACTCAGTGAGAATTTTACAATGTAATAAGATTTAATAGAACTTATCAAAATATTATTATTATTATTATTATTATTATATTGTTATTATGGAGTATTTTAGAGTGTATGCAAATTTGAAGGTTATTTTATTTATTTATTTATTTATTTTTACTTGTTTTAAGTCAGTTGTTTCCTAAAATAAGCCACATTATCTGCCAGCATAGTTAGAAAGTTCGGCTTACTAAAATTACTTAACACTGGAAATAATAATATAAATAGTGTAATGATCTTACAACAATCTCAGAATGAGGATATTAAGAAATAGCAGCTAGATATAGGAACTTTATCTACTAAGATGTCATGTTTTGCAGGCATGGCTTTAGAACCCCCTGCTAACTGGGGGCCCAGAAGGGTGAAGCGGCTTGTGAGTAGGTGAGGTAATGTTGATGCTTGGTCATCACCTAATCCAAATTCCACCGTTGGCTACACCTTGGCAGTGACTTATACAGGGGTCTGTTTCTACGTAACACACCGTGTATGTTTTCCTGCTCTTATGGGGTCTTGTTGTGAGCCAGGACATTCAACAGCAGTTTTCCCAAGACATGTGGCTCACCAGTATAGAATTGATTCCCCACTTTGTCAATGTTACAGGTCTAATCAATCATCTGTAACAGCACTAAAGGCTAAAGGCTTCCATCGTGATCTGATCATGTAGCATTGTCTCCTGATAGCGGTAAAGTAGAAACTTGACTCCCTGCAGATTAGCAGGGACAGAGTCTCCGCTTCAGTACTTGGGCTCCTGATTCAGCAGGCGAGAGGTGCTCCGTTAAATTAATATCGGGATGCATGTGCAGGGCCATCTGCCACGCGCAAACGTATTCATCAATTTAGCCAATTAACAGATTGATTGCTTAATTACTCCGAGGCAGCTGTTTATTGGTCACCCGAATGGCGAGAGCTGGAGATGAAGCCGTGGCTCTCGTGGGACCAGAGTTCCGGGATGATAGGAGTGCTTACAGTGGAGGTGCTTTGGCATTAGTGGCCTACGGTTATTGTTGTCCCGGTGTTCTACCGTGCGCCGCTATTGATAACAGCCCATTCTGAACCGTCACTGAGCTACTTTACGCTGTTGCAGAAGCTCCCTGGGCAAAAGAATAAGCCCCTCTGTGGTGTTCTGGGGTGGTTAAGTACGTAGGCATGGGTTATTTGGTTGAGGTGGAAGGAGCTGCTGGGCAACCATGTTTGGCCTTTTGCTCACCAGTGTGCTGATGCTGATCCGAAAGCCCAGCAGTTCTCCTAAAACACTCAACACTCCTCCTAAAACACTCAACACTCCTCCTAAAACACACAGCACTTCCTAAAATACTCAACACTCCTCCTAAAACACTCAACACTCCTCCTAAAACACTCAACATGCCTCCTAAAACACACAGCACTTCCTAAAACACTCAACACTCCTCCTAAATAACACAACACTCCACCTAAAACACTCAACACTCCACCTAAAACACTCAACACTCCTCCTAAAACACTCAACACTCCTCCTAAAACACTCAACACTCCTCCTAAAACACTCAACACTTCCCTTAAAATACTCAACACTCCTCCTAAAACACTCAACACTCCTCCTAAAACACACAGCACTTCCTAAAATACTCAACACTCCTCCTAAAACACTCAACACTCCTCCTAAAACACACAGCACTTCCTAAAACACTCAACACTCCTCCTAAAACACTCAACACTCTTCCTAAAACACTCAACACTCCTCCTAAATAACACAACACTCCACCTAAAACACTCAACACTCCTCCTAAAATACTCAACACTCCTCCTAAAACACTCAACACTCCTCCTAAAACACACAGCACTTCCTAAAATACTCAACACTCCTCCTAAAACACTCAACACTCCTCCTAAAACACACAGCACTTCCTAAAACACTCAACACTCTTCCTAAAACACACAGCACTTCCTAAAACACTCAACACTCCTCCTAAAACACTCAACACTCCTCCTAAAACACTCAACATGCCTCCTAAAACACCCAACACTCCTCCTAAAACACACAGCACTTCCTAAAATACTCAACACACCTCCTAAAACACTCAACACTCCTCCTAAAACACTCAACATTCCTCCTAAAACACCCAACACTCTTCCTAAAACACACAGCACTTCCTAAAACACTCAACACACCTCCTAAAACACTCAACACTCCTCCTAAAACACTCAACATGCCTCCTAAAACACCCAACACTCTTCCTAAAACACACATCACTTCCTAAAATACTCAACACTCCTCCTAAAACACTCAACATTCCTCCTAAAACACTCAACACTTCTCCTAAAACACTCAATACTCCTCCTAAAACACTCAACACTCCTCCTATTAATTCTAATAAACTATCATCGCAGTGTTCTAGCTAACTGTTACACTTCTCCTGTTCAGTATAGACTGTTCTAGCTAACTGTTACACTTCTCCTGTTCAGTATAGACTGTTCTAGCTAACTGTTACACTTCTCCTGTTCAGTATAGACTGTTCTAGCTAACTGTTACACTTCTCCTGTTCAGTATAGACTGTAATTACAAACTCTGATCCTTTCGTGTTTGTTGCTGTCCGGAGTCGACCTGACGAGGATGGGTCCTGGTTCCTCTCATTGTCGCCTCTGGCTAGCTTATTGGCGGGTTGGACCAGAATTAGCCAGAAAGCAGGCTGCAGATTCTCTTCCTGTGATTGAGGAACAAATGAAAATGCATTTTCCCTAATTACCATCCACAGACGACCAGAGCCTGTTCGACATTCTTACACTATTAAAGTAATAATAATAATAATAATAATAATAATAATAGTGGGAGATTTTAATATTCACCTACCCAAACCACAGGTCCACTAAATAAGCCTTTTTATCCATTTATGACTCTTTTAGCTTCACTCAAAATATAATGGAGCCCATTCCATTCAATTCAGAGCAAAGCACTGGGAGAGGCTCCAACACCCCCCTGCAACCCAAAAGGATAAACAGCTCAGAAGAGGGAGGAATGAATGAGTGAATGAATGAATGAATGAATGAATGAATGAAGAACCATTCAGTGTTTGTGGTTCTACAGTAGAACCATTTTGGCCACTCAAGAACCGCTACAGAACCATAGTGTTATAGATTTTCTCAGCGGTACTGCTGAGACTCCTCCCGCCTTCAGTGCACTGTCATGTGAATGTGACCCGCTCTGAGAGCACGCTGTCTGGTTCGCTTGTGTCTGTCTGATGTTTGATGTCAGACTGATCAGACAGTTCAGGAGCCATACGTAAACACTCCACACACACTCTTTCATCTGCCACTACAGAGCCGGAGTGTGTGTGAGAGAGACGAGAGCATCGCTGGGTGGCGGGTCTGTTCTGGGTCATGGTGACGTGTGCCTGTCTCCAGGAATTCACATCCAGTTTAAACAGCTTCAGAATTTGGGCAAAGCCAAAGCAAGGTCAGAGCAGAAACCACGGCAACCTCTTCTGGAGTCTGTAGAGCTTGCTGACTGGAAACACGTCCTTGATTGCTGTGCCTTCCGTTATTAAGCCGTTCTGTCTCCTGCGTCTTCCAGAACCATCGAGGCAGGTCTCAGAGTTGGTCTCTCGGGAGGAGTGGACCAGCGATCGCTTTGTAATGATATTCCAATAATGTATGTATCCCATTATCCCGTTATCCATCCTATAATAGTCCAACTGTCGATGCAATTCAAGCATAGCCTCTTGGTGAATGTCCTGGCAAGGACGTCCAAGTT
This sequence comes from Prochilodus magdalenae, assembly GCA_024036415.1. NCBI lineage: Eukaryota > Metazoa > Chordata > Actinopteri > Characiformes > Prochilodontidae > Prochilodus > Prochilodus magdalenae. The sequence goes on along the minus strand of JAMWET010002786.1, from coordinate 26,386 downwards.
AGAAGCAAACATGGGAAATTCCGTGTTCTGTGTTTCCGGGTTTCCTGAATTTTAGAAACGCAGTCCAGGGCTTATTGGAAAATGCATGTCACCCGTGATCTACATTGCTTCAAAGATCCGATGCTAATTTATCATCTCCGGTTTCCGGAGACATGTGTGCTTGGAGATGGAGCATAATGTCCTATAGCCCTGTAAAGTTTAAAGCCGGTTGTCCTTATCGCAAGTTACAGCACTCTGTTTTCTTCTGGCCCTACAAACTTCCGGCTGCCCTGGAAGTGTGAAGGGCTGGAGGAAATCAGACTTCCGTGTTGCTCCGTTCCTGCTGGTTCAGTGGGTGTTCTGAGGGATCCAGTGTCTCTGATCTCTGATTGCTTCAAAGATGTGATCTGATGTTATCTCCGGTTTCCCGGTTCTTCTGGCTCTCCAGATTTCCACTGTGAGTAAGCGGACGTCTCGGAAAGGTGGCCTATGTTGAGCCTAAGTCGGATGCAAACTTGATTCCCTGAATTTTAGCAGTGCGATCCAGGACTCATTGGAAAACGCATGTTGACTGTCAATCTCCGGTTTCCCAAAACTACAGTTAGAAGTCATGTGTGCTTGGAGAGGGATCATGATGCCCTAATTCCCCTAAGTCAGGTGCAAGCTTCATCATCAGAAGAACAGCTGCACCCAGAGGGAGGTGTGGGAGTGCGGTGTGGTTGGGAAGGAAGGTAAAGCTGACCAGGATCAATAACTGATGATAAATTTAGACTGATATGATCAATATTTATTGAGCTACACATACAGAAGTCTGTCTCTCAGTATGGCGTCGGGCCGCCGTGTTGGCTAACCCAACACGCCAGACGTCTCGGTATGGAGCTGTAGAGGTTCCTAATGGTGTCCTGTGATAATCCATCCCATGCAGCTTGAACATCCTCACACAGTTCCTGCAGATGGTGCGGTAGGGGTGGAGGTGGAGGGACACCAGGTCTTCTGGACGTGTAACAACAAACCGTTCATCTTGGTGCTGACCACGGTGCCTCCACACACGGATTCATTGGGTGTCTCTACCAAGACTAAAGCGGGACTCGTCACTGAAGATGACCCGCTGCCATTCTGAGTCACTCCATGACAGTCTGGCATGACACCATTACAGGCTTTGGTGACGGTGACGGGGTCTGTGTCTCTGGTTCCCGAATGGCTAGCAATGTAATCCAGGGCTCGATGGGAAATGCATGTCATCACCAATCTACAGTTTCCATGTATGATTGGCAGGGGACCAGAATTCCCTGTGATCCAGTACAGTTGAAAGTCAGTTAGTCTCATTTTCATTTATGGTGGTATCTTAATAATGAGCTCTGGTGGTAAGAGTTTCACTGGCCTACACTGCAGGCGAGCGTCCCGGCAAGTCACCCAGAGACGCTGGGGTGAGTATCTTGGGTTCCCTGAGGGCTAGTAATCCAGTCAGGAGCTCTTTGGAAAGGACACATCATGCTTTACTGACCTACGGAGTTTGGCTTAATCACATACTCAAAGTCAGTCTGTTGTTGCGAAGCATTCCCGTCTCCAGTGGAGATGACCTCACCATGTTCATGACCTCAGCAGTGTTAAGTCAACATTAACCTGACGTTTATCACACAACTGTAGCTGATAATGGGAAATAGTTTGAAATCCGGGTGCCGGTTTGCCGTACTCCCTGCGTGTAGCCCTCCTCCGTGAATTTTCCCGAAGTATGTTTTTCCCAATATTGACGTAAAATGACATCTCCTGTTTAGAAGCATTGAAGTCTTTAGACGTCTGGTTCCTATCACCACCAGCGGGAACAGTTCTGACTCGGCAAGTTTCGCAAGAGCTGAGCTTTTCACATGACTCAATTAACCATTGGTGGAATTCCTCTCATATGAAAGTTCATACCGTCCCTATTTCTGAATTCTACAGTCCCCCCTTTGTCTAGCGCTGTGCTCTCACTGGAACATCCAGTCCTTGGGTAGAACAGCACATGTCACAGGCATTGAGCTTGGCAGCTGTGTGCCCATAGCTTAATGTCTGCTGCTGTCCGCCGATGTTGAGCGTGGTGGACTTATCTCGCTTTGCTGCCACTGATATGTGAATCTCAAACACCCCCGATGATTAAATATAGCCTCTCTCTCCCTCTTTCTCTCTCTCTCTCTCGCTCTCGCTCTCTCTCTCTCGCAGGGTGATGACGTTATGACAGTTATCAAGACTAAAGCTCAGTGGCCTGCCTGGCAGCCTCTCAATATGTGAGTATCTCCAGTGTCCTTTCCTTTCCTGTCTCCTTTGTCACCCATTGCCTGGAGACTCGATCTTCAGCAGTCAGCCGTAATTCCGTTCACGGCGCATCATCGCATTAACCAATCAACAGCGAGCATGGAAATCATTGTACATGATATACAGACAAGGGACAAATCAACACGTTAGGGCTGCCACAGAAATATGGCTGGGTCTGCCAGTATAATCTGCACTTCGGTTATTTTATATAAAAAATTCCAATATAAACTCAACACACAAACAGAGATGGTGCCCTTATCATCAAAAGAACAGCTGCACCCAGAAGGAGGTGTGGGAGTGCGGTGCTGTTGGGAAGGAAGATAAAGGTGACCAGGATCAATAACTGGTGATAAATTTAGACTGATATGATCAATATTTATTGAGCTACACATACAGAAGTCTGTCTCTCAGTATGGCGTCGGGCCGCCGTGTTTGCTAACCCAACATGCCAGACGTCTCGGTATGGAGCTGTAGAGGTTCCTAATAGTGTCCTGTGATACTCCATCCCAATGCGGCTTGAACATCCTCACACAGTTCCTGCAGATGGTGCGGTAGGGGTGGAGGTGGAGGGACACCAGGCCTTCTGGACGTGTGACAACAAACTGTTGATCTTGGTGCTGACCACGGTGCCTCCACACACGGATTCGTTGGGCGTCTCCACCAAGACTAAAGCGGGACTCGTCACTGAAGATGACCCGCTGCCATTCTGAGTCACTCCATGACAGTCTGGTACGACACCACTGCAGTCTTTGGTGACGGTGACGTGGTGTTAAGGACAGTCGTGGTAACGGTCTGTGTGCATGTAGTGGTGCAGCTGTCTGCCAATGGTGCTGCACTAACAGGATGACTCATGGAGGACACCACTGCTCGCTGGATGTCCGCAATTGTGGCTGTTGGGTCAGTCAGGTACAGAGATAAAGCTGTCCCTGGCATGTGCTCGTTGTAGGAGATGAGTTAACTGATGGTTGCTCTGATTAAAGGAATCGGCAATAAGCGTGTGCATCTTTTATCTAGTGATAGGAAACACAGTGACACATGGTACAGTCCAGTCCCAAGCACACTCATTCACACTGACCAATGTGGGCATGCACCGTGTTTGTGTATTGTATGTAGGGGTGGTGTCTGGGCCGGGTTTTGTTTTGACTGTGTTGTATTCTAATTCACTGTGTTGTATTGGTTAGGTGTTCAGGCTTTGCTTTCGTCACGTGAACAGTGTGGTCATGTCGGTCCATCTAAGATTGCTGTGTTCCACTGCACGCTTTTAAATGAATACAAGCAGACTGGTCTTCTTGACTCACATCCACTCGCCCACTCGCCCGGGGTTATGGTGAGGGTTGACTCATCTGACCACGTCACCGTAGGCCCGTGGTTTTTGGCATCCTTCCTTTTTTCTGTATACATATATATATATATATATGTCCCCAAATGACCACAACGTCTTGTCCTAGCCACTGAGGCCTTTCCAATAGATCTAAATGCAGAGGCAGTCACTGCCACTCTAGTGAGCTTAGCGGTCTCCGTGAGCAAAGCACTCGGTGCCCCCATAATGAACCCTCTTTCAGAATCTCTTAGATCTCCTCTCTTGCCATCTTGATGGTGGACGCAAGAGCATTAACAGAGTGCTTCAGTCACAAAGTCTAGAGAAGCTGAAATGACTGGAATTGGGTTCCGAGCTGTCTAGCACCTCTGGAATGACCGTGATGGGAGACCACTTAAAAGCTTGGTGGGGTCAAACGGTGCAAGCGGACAGTCAAAAGACCAAGGCTCATAGGGTGGAGACCAAACAGCTGTGTGGACATAAGGAAGCACTTGTTAGTGGGGCTAACAGGGACTGGAAGGGAGCTTAAGGATTGGACTCTAGAACAATGGAAAAGGTCATGTGATCTGATGAATCCAGATGGACCCTATTCCGGAGTGATGGGAGCATCAAGGTAAGAATGGAAGCCCATGAAGCGATGCACCCATCATGCATAGCGTCCGTTTCAGTCGGTCAGGTCGAGGCTCAGCAGTGTTGTGTGGTATTAAAGTGAAGTCAGCTGACCATCTGAATGTACATGACCAGGTTATCCTATTAATGGGTTTCTCCTTCCCTGGTGGCACAGCCATATTCCAGGACACCGGTGCCAAGATTCATTGGGCATGGACTGTGAAAGAGTGGTCCAGGAGTTACTTAGGAAGTCTTTGGGATGTACTGGAGAAGACGTTACGGAGTGGTTTGGCAAAATGAGTGCAGCTCTGGACGGAAAGGTGTTGTGAGATGGTATGAAGTTTGTTGGGACAGTGCCGTAGTCAATGATAACCCCACCCAGTGAAGTAGACGGTGGGACTTGTTGTGGCCGGGCCGTGTATAGTGCACACCTGTGGTGGAAATGTCATGTAGTTGCCATGTTGTGAATATACATGTGAGGGTTTGATTAAATCGGCCGTGCTTGGTTTTTACGACTCCCGGGGGGATGGGTATGGGAGTGGGGGACAGATTTCTGAAAGACCCCTGCTGGGCATGTGGATGTTTCCCTGCGTCCGTTAATGAGGCACTTAATATTTCATGCGTCGCTTTATTCCGAGATAAAGGGAGGGTTTTCCGCTTTTGAAGTGCAATGCTTTTCCCCTCGCTGCCGGGCTTCGGTGCACTTCAGCCTGGAATCTTAAGCTGCCCTGTTTTTACTCCAGGCTGCCACTTAACATGCTCACGTTAGCCTCCGGGGGATGCTCAGGTACGGGTACCACTAATAATGCTCCTTCATGAGAGACACGAGAGAACAGCGCTCTGCTTATTGGCATGCTCCGCGTGTTTGCAGGCGTGTGAACTAGCCGCTGGTTGCTGTCGGGAATTTCAGACACGGCTCAGTTTATTCCCATCGACCAGCTGCCACATTCCCTGTCCCTGCTCTCAAAGAAAGTGTGTGTTATACACTCACTGGGAACTTTATTATTCGGTACCCTGTTTCTCTGTTTACCTGCTAAGCCCACTTTCACCCTGATCTTCAATGGTCAGGACCCTTTCAATCAATTGGTAGACTATCCAGTGTGAGTGGCTGTCCTGTTACAGTTAAAGACCAGGGTTGGTGTAGCTGGTGTAGCGGATAACACCACTACCCTACAGGGTGCCACCACCACATGTGGGAGACTGGTGTTTGAATCCCGGTCTGGGTGACTATGCTGTGCTACACCAATAAGAGTCCTTGGGCAAGACTCCCAACCCTACACTGGCCCACCTGTAATATGATTAACCTTGTAAGTGGAGTCATGGTACAACCACAGGTGATTCCCGAGGACTTTGGAAGAAGATGTGTTGAGGCTCATCAGGCTTGAAAAGTTGGAAAACCGTCTCTAAAGGGTGCGGACTCCACCAATCCACTGTCAGATAGATTTTGTGGGGTGGGTGACCAACAAAGATCACTCCAAGGGCAAGGAGCATAAAGTCCATGGGTTCACAGTGGATAGAAGATACCTTCTAAGCAACTACAGCCCTTTCTCATGAGTCCAGGAGAAAGCCAGTACTCTCCAAAAAAAAAAAAAAATGGATGTCCATCCATCTGATGGAAAAATAATTTGGAGACTGATTAGACTAACCTTTGGTTTAAATGAGACTAATGAGTTCTATCCGAAGAAAGGAGTACAACTGCATTCCAGTATAAGAACCGTATCCGGTTAGGGAAACATGGTGGTGGTAGTATCGGGGCCTGTTTTGCTACATCTGGGCCAGGACAACCTCCTACCCTTGATGGAGAAATGAATTCTGGATTATTCCAGCAAACAGCTGAATCTCAAGAGAACGTGGGTCTTGTAGCAAGACAATGGACATGTTCTGGAATGGCCAAGTCAAAGTCCGGACCCTAATCCAACAGACATGTTTTGGAAGACCTGAAGAAGCAGTTCATGGGAGGAGAGCTGAAGCTGTTCTGTACAGATGATGGGCTAAAATGATATACATGCACATACATATGTGAGCTCAGTGGACAAACAAATGTGTCCCCTGTGACCGAAACGTACCTTATAGCATGTAATGCCTCCTCGAGCAGCAATAGCAGCTGGGACTGGATTGGACATGGACTGGACTAGGTTCTGATGTAGCCACACCAATGTTCAGACACTCTTAGGTCAAAGACTTGATCAGATGGTCCAGATTTGGTGGATGTCTTCCCTGGGACAATCCCGAGGAGAATTCCCTGTAGGCTGGGATTGTATCCACTGCTGATAGACCCGTATGACCGTACGCTTCGATACACCTGCAGCTTCAGCTACTTCCTTCACACTATGGTCTTTGGCCACGCCCACATGCAGTCCCTCCTTTTAGCCAATCATTAACATCTGCTCTGGAGCGTTTTCCACACATGGAACGAGACACTCCCTGCACTGTAGCACCTCTTCCCAATCTATGGATCCCGTCACTCACACCCCACAGTGTTTATAGCGCCATCTGCTGGAGCCTGAAGTTACTCCCACCTTAAACACGCAGGGTGACTCATGATTAGTCCCCTAAGGTTCTATATACACGTCCCGGTCCTGTGTTTTCTCTGGTTCCCCGGCGTTTTCTGTCCTGAAGTGTGCTTTGTTTTGTGTGTGTGCTCTTACAGAAGGAAAGAGGGACGAGAGAGCTCTCTCGCTCTGAAGCTCTCGCTTATGAAGTGTTAGCGGTGGGAGTCCGAAGGCAGATGATGAATATTTTATGGTTGTTAATCGATAGAGTCGAGCAGTGCGTATTCCGGCCCTCGTCCTGCACCGCTGTAGTGGCAACAGTTGCTTTGGAGATGGCTTCTAATCAGGGCAATTAACTTGATTAATTACCATCTGTGCCGGCTTACCGCGCGCTATCTCGGTGGAAATCACACTATAGCTCGCAATCAGCCTCCGCGCCGGCCATCAGAGAGACGCATGGCATGTTTTCGCGTAAACATCCGCCTTCCTTCCTTCCTCTCCTCTCGTCTCCTGACCCTGGAGGAAACCTCTTGTCTCTATTAAATCCAATGAAAACGTGACAAAGACTTTCATTTGATCTGCTTCGGTGCAGCGCCGCACGCCGTACCGCACCCGGCTCTCCCTCTTCAGTCTCGTCGTCCTCACTTTGTTTGTCTTTGTTTATTTCTTTGTCTTTTCTTTTTTTACTTCGGCTGATGTTGGAGGTTTTAATCACATCACTGTCTCCGCTGGGCTGAGAATACAGTCGCCCACCCAACGATGCACAGTGCACAGTATGGTGCATTAGTTAGGTCATGTCCTCCATGAGTCATCCTGTTAGTGCAGCACCATCGGCAGACGGCTGCACCACGCAGGACTACGTGCACACAGACTGTTACCACGACTGTCCTTAACACCACGTCACCGTCACCAAAGACTGCAGTGGTGTCGTACCAGACTGTCATGGAGTGACTCAGAATGGCAGCGGGTCATCTTCAGTGACGAGTCCCGCTTTAGTCTTGGTGGAGACGCCCAACGAATCCGTGTGTGGAGGCACCGTGGTCAGCACCAAGATGAACGGTTTGTTATCACGTGTCCAGAAGGCCTGGTGTCCCTCCACCTCCACCCCTACCGCACCATCTGCAGGAACTGTGTGAGGATGTTCAAGCTGCATGGGATGGATTATCACAGGACACCATTAGGAACCTCTACAGCTCCATACCGAGACGTCTGGCGTGTTGGGTTAGCAAACACGGCGGCCCGACGCCATACTGAGAGACAGACTTCTGTATGTGTAGCTCAGTAAATATTGATCATATCAGTCTACATGTATCATTTACATTGGGTTAGCAAAGCTGGGTGCACCTGTTCTTTTGGAGATGAGTGTAAAATTAAGCTCAGTAGATAAAAGAAATGAGTCACCTTGTTTAAAGCGGTAGTAACTGCAGGCTCCTGCGGATGTGCTCTGTGAGGATGATGGGGCCTGCGGGGTGTGAGTGACGGGAAGGATTCACTCGGAGGGAAGCTAACACTGTTAGCGTTTATATTAGCCTCCTGAACACGTGGTGCTGTTTCTCATGGCTCATATTCTCACGTTTGTGAGACGGCGAGAAATAAAGGCATTGCTTGGTGCGCTGCATCCGTCTCTCTCTCTGTCTCTCTGTCTGTCTCTCTCTCTCTCTCTCTCTCTCTCTCTCTCTCTCTCTCTCTCTCTCTCTCCCTCTCCCTCTCTCTCTCTCTCTCTCTCTCTCTGTCTCTCTCCCTCGCTTGCTCGCTCTGTCTCTCTCTCTCTCTCTCTCTCTCTCTCGCTCGCTTGCTCTCTCTCTCGTTACCCTCTCTCTCTTTCTCTCTCGCTCGCTCGCTCTGTCTGTCTCTCTCTCTCTCTCTGTCTCGCTTGCTCTCTCTCTCGTTACCCTCTCTCTCGTTCTCTGTTTCTCTCTCTCTCTCTCTCTGTCTCTCTCTCTCTCCCTCTCTCTCACTCTGTCTCTCTCTCTCTTGCGCTCTCTCTCTCTCGTTCTGTCTCTCTCACTCTGTCTCTCTCTCTCTCTCTCTCTCTCTCTCTCTCTCGTTCTGTCTCTCTCACTCTGTCTCTCTCTCACTCTGTCTCGCTCTCTCTCTCTGTTACTCTCTCTCTCTCTGTTTCTTTCTCTCTCTCTCTCTGTTTCTCTCTCTCTCTCTGTTACTCTCTCACTCTGTCTCGCTCTCTCTCTCTGTTACTCTCTCTCTCTCTCTGTTTCTCTCTCTCTCTCTCTCTCTCTCTGTTTCTCTTTCTCTCTCTCTGTTACTCTCTCTCTCTCTGTTTCTCTCTCTCTCTCTCTCTCTCTCTGTTACTCTCTCTCTCTCTCTCTGTTTCTCTCTCTCTCTCTCTCTGTAACTCTCTGTTTCTCTCTCTTTAAGATTTTAGTCCCTTGTTGATCCCACAGTGGGGAAATTTAGTCTCCGCATTTAACCCATCCGTGAAGTGAAACACCCACAAACACACTCACTAGTGAGCACACACACTAGGGGGCAGTGAGCACACTTACCCGGAGCGGTGGGCAGCCCTATCCACGGCGCCCGGGGAGCAGTTGGTTAGGGCACCTCAGTCGTTACTGTCAGTTCGAACCAGCAACCAGTCCAGTCAATCCAGTCACAAGGCTGGTTCCCTAACCTCCAGCCTACGACTCTCTTTTTGTCTCTCTCTCTCTCACTATCTCTCACTCTTTCCCTCTCTCTCTCTGTTTCCCTGTCTCTCTCCAGTCGTGCAGCTCCATCCGCGGAGTTTTCGGTGGACCGAGCTCGGCACCTCATGTCTTTCCTCACCATGTTGGGTCCCAGCCCTGACTGGAACGTTGGCATTTCGGGGGAGAACCTGTGCACGCGGGAGTGCGGCTGGGTACAGAGGCTCGTCAAAGACCTTCTGCCCTGGGACGCAGGGACAGACAGCGGGGTCACGTATGAGGTCAGCTATCAAACACTCCGCACACCATGAGCTGCTCTGTAGAATAAACAGAAGAGAGAGGACTGATCTGAAGCAGTGGATCATGTACAGATTCCCATTCCTCAGTATCGCTGCTGCAACTAGGTTAGCCACTTTCGGACCCCCAAAACAGAGGACATCGCACCCCCAAAAGGAGGACATGATAGTAGAACAGAATTAAAATCAGAACTGAACCTATATAACACATACATTAAGCTTTACTCACCTAATTGGTTGGACTGAATGGCATTCGTCAGTCAGACAGGCGCTTACGAATTGACTAGCATTTACACCTATGGCATTTAGCAGACGCTCTAATCCAGAGTGACTTACAACCATGCCTAGTGTTCCAGTCATTCCAGCTAGTACAGGAAGTCTAAAACTCGCCATGAGCTCCGACACTGCCCGAACAGGGCCAGTGCTGATACCTAGAGATCAATACACAGACATATATGACGTATAAGTGCGCTACCTGGCAACCCCACCCAGCGCTCATACCTAGACAGTACTCAACTGGAGGTACACACTGAAAATGAAAGGTGCAGTCAAACCATCAGATATGGAAAGTACCCTGGTGGACAAAGTGTCAAAGTGTGATCGTTGGCCAAAACTTAAAGGCGTCAGATCAGCAGGTTTCAGACGGCTACCTGGCAACGTAGCATCCGATGGGTGTTTCACGGTCTATAGAAATTCTCTGATGAACATAGAAGAACACTGTCCACAGGGTGATGGATGAGTGTGGTTATAACGGTGAGGCGTGTGGTGATGCGTACGAGCGAGCGTGGGAGTGGTGCTGTAAGTCAGACTCAGAGTAGCAGCGACGCAACCGCACATCTCATTTCACTGCTCATGAATATACACACAGAGCTACACAGCAGGAGATAAACAAACCCGGGGAGGGAGGGAGGGAGGGAAGGAAGGAGTTAGGGAGCGAGGGAGGTAATAAAGGAGTTAGGGAGGAAGGGATGGAAGGAGTTAGAAAGAGGAAGGAGGGAAGGAGTTGGGGAGGGAAGGAGTTAGAAAGAGGAAGGAGGGAAGGAGTTAGAGAGGGAGGAAAGGAAGGAGTTAGAGAGGGAGGGAAGGAGTAAGGGAGGGACGGAGGGAAGGAGTTAGGGAGGGACGGAGGGAAGGAGTCAAAGGGAGGGAGAAAAGGAGTTAGAAAGGGAGGGAAGGAAGGGCAGGAGTTTGGGAAGGAGTTAGGGAGGGAGGGAGTTAGAAAGAGGAAGGAGGGAAGGAGTTTCGGAGGGAAGGAGTTAGGGAGGGAAAGAGGTAAGGAGTTAGAAAAGGAGGGAAGGAGTTAGGGAGGGAGGGAGTTAGGGAGGGAGGGAAGGAGGGAGTTAGGGAGTGAGGGAGGGAGGGATTTAGTTAGGGAGGGAGGGAAGTAGTTAGGGAGGGAGGAAGGGAAGGAGTTAGGGAGTGAGGGAAGGAGGGAGGGAGTTAGGGAGGGAAAGTGAAGACATTAATAATGCCTTCAAAGAATGACTGAGTGAGTGAGAGACTGAGTTAGGGAATGATCGAGTGAAAAAGGAAGTAAATGATAAATGATTGAATAAAGAAGTGAATGAGTGAGTGAGTGAGTGAGTGAGTGAGTGAGTGAGTGAGTGAGTGAGTGAGTGAATGAAACAGTGAATGAATCTGTAGGGAAATTGAATGAATGAGTTACTGTGTGAGTGTGTGACTGAGTGTGTGTGTGAGTGAGTGTGTGTGTGAGTGAGTGTGTGTGTGAGTGAGTGAGTGAGTGAGTGAATGAAACAGTGAATG
>JAMWET010002786.1:0-7500 GCA_024036415.1 Prochilodus magdalenae | reverse complement strand
TGAACTTTTAAAAAAAATTCTCCACCTCTGGAACTTTTAAAAAAAGAAATTCTCCACCTCTGAAACTTTTTAAAAAGAAATTCTCCACCTTTGGAACTTTTTTAAAAGAACTTCTCCACCTCTGGAACTTTTTAAAAAGAAATTCTCCACCTCTGGAACTTTTTAAAAAGGAATTCTCCACCTCTGAAACTTTTTTAAAAAAATTCTCCACCTCTGGAACTTTTTAAAAAAAATTCTCCACCTCTGGAACTTTTTAAAAAAATTCTCCACCTCTGGAACTTTTTAAAAAGGAATTCTCCACCTCTTGAACTTTTAAAAAAAATTCTCCACCTCTGGAACTTTTAAAAAAAGAAATTCTCCACCTCTGAAACTTTTTAAAAAGAAATTCTCCACCTTTGGAACTTTTTTAAAAGAACTTCTCCACCTCTGGAACTTTTTAAAAAGAAATTCTCCACCTCTGAAACCTTTTAAAAAGAAATTCTCCACCTCTGAAACCTTTTTAAAAGCAATTCTCCACCACTGAAACTTTTTAGATGAAATTCTCCACCTCTGAAACCTTTTAAAAAGAAATTCTCCACCACTGAAACTTTTTAGATGAAATTCTCCACCTCTGAAACCTTTTTAAAAGCAATTCTCCACCACTGAAACTTTTTAGATGAAATTCTCCACCTCTTGAACTTTTAAATAAAGAAATTCTCCACCTCTAAAACTTTTTTTAAAAAGAAATTCTCCACCTCTGGAACTTTTTTAAAAGAAATTCTCCACCTCTTGAACTTTTTAAAAAAAATTCTCCACCTCTGGAACTTTTAAAAAAAGAAATTCTCCACCTCTGGAACTTTTTAAAAAGAAATTCTCCACCTCTGGAACGTTTTTAAAAGAAATTCTCCACCTCAGGAACTTTTTTAAAAGAAATTCTCCACCTCTGAAACTTTTTAAAAAAAATTCTCCACCTCTGAAACTTTTTTAAAAAAATTCTCCACCTCTGAAACTTTTTTAAAAAAATTCTCCACCTCTGGAACTTTTTAAAAGAAATTCTCCACCTCTGGAACTTTTTTAAAAGAAATTCTCCACCTCTGAAACTTTTTTAAAAGAAATTCTCCACCTCTGAAACTTTTTAAAAAGAAATTCTCCACCTCTGAAACTTTTTTAAAAGAAATTCTCCACCTCTGGAACTTTTTTAAAAGAAATTCTCCACCTCTGGAACTTTTTTAAAAGAAATTCTCCACCTCTGGAACTTTTTTAAAAGAAATTCTCCACCTCTGGAACTTTTTAAAAAGAAATTCTCCACCTCTGGAACTTTTTGAAAAGAAATTCTCCACCTCTGGAACTTTTTAAAAAGAAATTCTCCACCTCTGGAACTTTTTTAAAAGAAGTTCTCCACCTCTAGAACTTTTTAAAAAGAAATTCTCCACCTCTAGAACTTTTTAAAAAGAAATTCTCCACCTCTGGAACTTTTTTAAAAGAAGTTCTCCACCTCTGGAACTTTTTAAAAAGAAATTCTCCACCTCTAGAACTTTTTAAAAAGAAATTCTCCACCTCTGGAACTTTTTAAAAAGAAATTCTCCACCTCTGAAACTTTTTAAAAAGAAATTCTCCACCTCTGAAACTTTTTAAAAAGAAATTCTCCACCTCTGAAACCTTTTTGAAAGCAATTCTCCACCTCTGAAACTTTTTAAAAAGAAATTCTCCACCTCTGAAACCTTTTTGAAAGCAATTCTCCACCACTGAAACTTTTAAGATGAAATTCTCCACCTCTGAAACCTTTTAAAAAGAAATTATCCACCTCTGAAACTTTTTAGATGAAATTCTCCACCTCTGGAACTTTAAAAAAAAGAAATTCTCCACCTCTGGAACTTTTTGAAAAGAAATTCTCCACCTCTGGAACTTTTTGAAAAGAAATTCTCCACCTCTGGAACTTTTAAAAAAGAAATTCTCCACCTCTGGAACTTTTTTAAAAGAAGTTCTCCACCTCTGGAACTTTTTAAAAAGAAATTCTCCACCTCTAGAACTTTTTAAAAAGAAATTCTCCACCTCTGAAACTTTTTAAAAAGAAATTCTCCACCTCTGAAACCTTTTTGAAAGCAATTCTCCACCACTGAAACTTTTTAGATGAAATTCTCCACCTCTGAAACCTTTTAAAAAGAAATTATCCACCTCTGAAACTTTTTAAAAAGAAATTCTCCACCTCTGAAACTTTTTAGATGAAATTCTCCACCTCTGGAACTTTAAAAAAAAGAAATTCTCCACCTCTGGAACTTTTTTAAAAGAAATTCTCTCCTATATATATATATATACATATATATATATATATATATACATATATATATATATATACATATATAAAACAACTTAAAACACTAGACCTCTGTAACTTTTGTACAAAAACTTCCTACCTCCGAAACTTTTTTTTAAAAAAACAATTTTCCACCTCAAACTTTTAATTTTTTAAAAAATATTTCCACTTTATTTCCTCTTTAAACTGTGTAGTGTACTGGGGTGGTTCATAGGCTGACTTTGCTAACTGAAGGCTATGAGCAGTACTGGGTACAGCAGACTGCATGTCCCGTCAGGTGCCGGTTTTTGTTTCTACACATAGTTTACCGTTTAGGAGAATCGATGTGATATTTGCTCGGGTGAGATTCAGGGCAAAGAGATAAGGCAAGACCCAGTGCAAGCCTTGCTGAAGCTTCTGTCTCTCTCTGATCCCTCCAATGTCCCTCCTCTGACTCTTCAGCTTTTCATTTGTCTCCCTGATGTTTATTTTAATAGACTGTCTGTTCGTCAGCTCTCCTCTTTTGCTTATCTGAATAGTTTATACGTACTGATTCTGAGCTACAGGTAAACATTAGCCAGTAGATTAGCGCAGGCACGTTAACCTGGGTTAATGAATTCACATTAGCCTTGAAATATATGAATAAACTCCATCTGTCCCCATCCCCGCTGCACCCGTTCAGACTTCAGCGTGATCTGTAGGCTTTTGTTTTCGCTGCCCATTGATTAACACAGTGTCCCGCACGCTCCTCTCCTTCGCTCTTTTATTCTTATTCAATGGACCGTTAACAGGCTGCATTGATTGATGACGGGCCCGGCTGGGTGAGGGCCAGTGCTAGATCCTCTAGGACCCCGCCCCCCACACCCCCCCGTCAGGCCCTTATTTATTTACATCTCTTATTAATGAATTACTTAGTTGTGCTTCATTAGCCGGCGCTCACCGGCACTCGCTGATCAGTCCCACCGGGCAGCAGCACACGGGAATCTATGGAGAGCGGCCCCGAGTTCGTCCATCCAGCCTGATAACAAATCTATTTACAAGCACCTGGCTCGGGGCTAATTGGAGCGGCTGGGATGAGATAAAGTGAGGCCGTTTGGAGCCTTATCGGCGCATTGGAGGGAGAACAGCAAGGTGAAGGACGGAGATGGCCGGTGTGGGAAGGAGGAAGAAATTGAAAACTTGCCTGGGAATGTACTCTCACTCTTTCACGCATGTGAACTTGAGTTCTTAGCCTATATGGTTTAATCTGATGTCATCCCACCCTTTACAGCTATACCAGCTTCAGCTCCTCTGGGAAGGCTTTCCACAAGGTTAGGAATGTGTTGATGGGAATTACTGACCGTTCCTCCAGAAGCCCATCTGTGAGGTCAGACACTGATGTTGGACGAGAAGGCCTGGCTCTCAGTCTCCGCTCTAATCCATCCCAGAGGTGTTCTATCGGGTGGAGGTCAGGACTCTGTGCAGGCCAGTCCAGTTCCTCCACACCAGACTCGCTCATCCATGTCTGTATGGAGCTTGCTCTGTGCACTGGTGTGCGGTCATGTTGGAACAGGAAGGGACCGTCCCCAAAGTGTCCCCACAAAGTTGGGAGCGTGGAATGGTCCAGAGTCTCTTGGTCTGCTGAAGCATTAAGAGTTCCTCTCACAGGAACTAAGGGGCGGAGCCCAACTCCTGAACACCACCCCCACACCATAATCCCCCCTCCACCAAACTCTACACTCAGCACAGTGCAGTCAGGCAGGTACTGTTTTCCTGGCAACCACCAAACCCAGACTCGTCCATCTTATCGCCAGATGGAGAAGCGCTCCAGAGAACACGCCTCCACTGCTCTAGAGTCCAGGGGCGGAGCTTTACACCACTGCGCTCCACGCTCTGCACTGCGCTTGGTGATGTAAGGCTTGGATGCAGCTGCTCGCCATGGAAACCCATTCCATGAATCTCTACACACTGTTCCTGAGCTGATCTGAAGGACACCTGAAGTTTGGAGGTCTGTAGTGATGGACTCTGGAGAAAGTTGGTGACCTCTGTGACCTATGACCCTCAGCATCCGGTGACCCCGCTCTGGCATTGTACGTGGTCTACCACTTCATGGCTGAGCTGCTGTCGTTCCTGATCACTCCCACTGTGTTCTAATCCCACTGACAGTGGACTGTGGAATATTTAGTAGGGAGGAAATTTCACGACTGGACTTGTAGCACAGGTGGAGCATCCTATCCCGGTACCACGCTGGACTTCACTGAGCTCCTGAGAGCGACCCATTCCCTCACTAATGTCTGTAGGAGCAGTCTGCACGTCTAGGTGCTTGGTTTTATACACCTGTGGCCATGGAAGTGATTGGAACACCTGATCTCAGTGACTTGGATGGGGGAGTGAATACTGTTGGTAGTATAGTGTAGGAGTATGCCCTTAGCAGATCCAGTTCTGACTGGCCCTAATCCAAAACATCTGTAAGCAGGGGAATCAGCTTTAGTCCTATGGGAAAGCTTGGGCACCCCTGGTCAAGCGGACCTGTGCATTGCGTGTTGGGTGAGCACATGCTATTTAGGGATCACACTTCCGCACATCTGACTGCACAGTGTTTATTTGATGAACTGAATATAGCGTGTGCAGTCCAAATCAAAGTGTCGTCCCTCCCAAAGTTGGCATCCCATCATACACAGCACATTATATTCACATATGTGATATTTCCATAGCCACGCTACAGCGTAATGTCAGCTATACATATTCAGATGGTCTGCGTTTTACATTTTTCAGCGTTATGAATAATTCATTATCGCTTTGAATCTTTGATAGACAGTTTTTGCCTTAGGCCTGCCTGTGTGTGTGCACAGTGAACCGAGCTCTGTGACCCTGGTGAGCGGTAAGCGAAGGCCTCAGCATGCCTCGTGTGTGTCTTGTTCCACAGAGCCGTCTCCGTGCATGCTGTCTGAGTGGATCAGCTGGTCACCCTGCAGTGCGTCCTGCGGAATGGGCATGAGGTCCAGGGAGCGATACATCAAACAGTTTCCTGAGGACGGGTCCAGCTGCAGGGAGCCCACCGAGGAGACGGAGAAGTGTGTGGTCAACGAGGACTGCTGTGAGTCGAGCTACTACATTGTGTGTGTGTGCTGCACAATATACACTCACCAGGCACTTTATTAGGTACGCCTCCTTGTGTCTGCACTCATCGTCCGCTCTATTAGCTCCACTGTCCGCTGTTTCTCTGTATACTGTATTACCCTGTTCTTCAGTGGTCAGGACCCCCACAGGACCACCACAGAGCAGGTATGATGTGATTATTCTTAGCACTGCAGAGACACTGATGTGGTGGTGGTGGTGTGTTAGTGTGTGTGGTTCTGGTGTGAGTGGATCAGACACAGCAGGGCTGCTGGGCACCTCAGTGTCACTGCTGGACTGAGAGTCGTCTCCTAACCAGAACCATTCAGCTAACAGTGTCCTGTGGGCAGCGTCCTGTGGGCAGCGTCCTGTGGGTATTGTCCTGTGGGTATTGTCCTGTGCCCACTGACGAAGGACTAGAGGATGACCAACACTGCACTGTGCAGCAGCAGATGAGCTATCGTCTCTGACTGTCCATCTACAAGGTGGACCAGCAAGGTAGGAGTGTCTAATAGAGTGGACAGTGAGTGGACACAGTGTCTCAACACTCCAGCAGCACTGCTGTGTCTGATCCACTCACACCAGCACCACACACACTAACACACCGCCACCACGTCAGTGTCACTGCAGTGCTGAGAACCGCCCACATAGTACCTGCTCTCTGGTGGTCTTGTGGGGGTCCTGACCTGTTTAGGTAGTACCTAATGAAGTGGCCCATGGGAGTACTTTGGCCAAAAGAGGCAGAAATAGACTGATCTGCTAGCTAACACGCTAAACAGTTAAGATCACAGATTTTGGATTGATGTACACCGTGTGGTCAAAAATATGTGGACACCTGACCATCATGTCTGATGGGCTTGTACTGCATTCCGTTCTGTTTAGCAAACTGTTACAAGCCCCAGTACTGATCATCTACATCGGCATAGAACCAGAGGGGGCGCTGTCAAGGCTGAACAGACTGCAGTAATTGTAATTATGACAGTTTGAAATGAAACATGTGTAGAAGACTGATGTCCTTTATTACTATGCTGATGTGTGTGGCATACTGAAGTTTAGGAAATACAGATGTGTGTGGAATACTGAAGTGTATGGAATGCTGAAGTGTAGGGTGTACTGATGTGCGGAATACTGAAGTGTAGGGTATACTGATGTGTGTGGAATACTGAAGTGTATGGAATGCTGAAGTGTAGGGTGTACTGATGTGCGGAATACTGAGGTGTAGGGTATACTGATGTGTGTGGCATACTGAAGTGTAGGGAATACTGATGTGTGTGGAATACTGAAGTGTATGGAATGCTGAAGTGTAGGGTGTACTGATGTGCGGAATACTGAAGTGTAGGGTATACTGATGTGTATGGAATGCTGAAGTGTAGGGTATACTGATGTGTGTGGAATACTGAAGTGTAGGGTATACTGATGTGTGCGGAATACTGAAGTGTAGGGTATACTGATGTGTGTGGAATACTGAAGTGTAGGGTATACTGATGTGTGCGGAATACTGAAGTGTAGGGTATACTGATATATGCGGAATACTGAAGTGTAGGGTATACTGATGTGTTTGGAATGCTGAAGTGTAGGGTATACTGATGTGTGCGGAATGCTGAAGTGTAGGGTATACTGATGCGTGCGGAATACTAAAGTGTAGGGTATACTGATGTGTGCGAAATACTGATGTGTAGGGTATACTGATGTGTGCGGTATACTGAAGTGTAGTGTATACTGATGTGTGCAGAATACTGATATGTAGGGTATACTGATGTGTATGGAATGCTGAAGTGTAGGGTATACTGATGTGTTTGGAATGCTGAAGTGTAGGGTATACTGATGTGTTTGGAATGCTGAAGTGTAGGGTATACTGATGTGTGCGGAATACTGAAGTGTAGGGTATACTGATGTGTGCGGAATACTGAAGTGTAGGGTATACTGATGTGTGCGGAATACTAAAGTGTAGGGTATACTGATGTGTGCGAAATACTGATGTGTAGGGTATACTGATGTGTGCGGTATACTGATATGTAGTGTATACTGATGTGTGCAGAATACTGATATGTAGGGTATACTGATGTGTATGGAATGCTGAAGTGTAGGGTATACTGATGTGTTTGGAATGCTGAAGTGTAGGGTATACTGAT
>JAMWET010002785.1:232500-244197 GCA_024036415.1 Prochilodus magdalenae | reverse complement strand
TTTATACATTTTATTTAAGGGCGGCATTTCTTGACACTCAAGGGTCACCTACATAATTTAACTGACCAAACAAAATATAAAAAATTACAACAGTTAAAAATAAGTACAAAAATTTGAAAAGAAAAGAAAAACAGTGCACATACCAATCCACAAATCATATGGCCAACTTTAAACAAGTGAGGTTTTAGGTTTTAAGTTTAATTTTAAAAGTAGGAACAAATGAAATCTATGTTGGAAGATCAGCTGGGAGTGAATTCCAAGCCAGGAGCAGGGCAACGAAAACAGCTCTGCTCCCCTGTAGCAAGGACGGATCAAGGGGGAATAGTGAAATGGAAAAAGAGGAAGATCTCAAGGGTCACGGACAGACGTTAGCAATAGAAGGGAAGGTCAAAAAGATATGAAGGGGCAAGATTATGGAGAACTATGAATTAAAAAGGAGTTATTTTTATAATTGATACGGTATGAAGATGGAGAAGCCAATAAGCTGCTGTAAAAACAGGAGTGATATGATGGATTTGAAGGAGTCCGTGTTGTAATGATAAGAGCACTGAATGAATTTTGAACCAATTGTAATTATTTGAAGGGTTTCTGTGGTAGACCCAACAACAAAAGAGATTACAATAAATCTAAACGAGAAGTAAACCAAACTATGGACCAAGATAGCAGTAGGAATGAGGAGTAGGTAAGAGAAAGGGACGAGACGATTAATATTGCGAGATGATGAAATGAAAAATGGGAAAAAATAAGCTGACCGAGGATTAGTGAATAGTTGATATTATTATTATAAACATGGAAACAAAAGAGAGGGTACTATCAAGGATGACACCAGACCCGACTCGAACCTCTGAGGAGGAGGGAGAAAATGACAGAAATTGAATAATTAATCAAACCGAAATGCCAAAGGTTATGAATTTACTTAAATGTTGATTAGTGCCAATCCAATAGAAGTCTGTTTTATTACAATTCAATTTTAAGTAACAAGTTAGGGTAAACCACGGTTTTTATTCAAGAAGGATCAACAGTAAGAGATGAAGGTCCGTGGGAGCGTAGCATTAGGTTTTGGTTGAAAAAGTAGAGCGGGTGTCGTCCCCCGCCGCATAGCAGTGAAACTGAATCACGATGCTTCGAAAAATATAACCAAGTGGGAAGGCAGATAAATAATAACAATTAAAAACGGGGTGGTTCCCAGGACAGAGCCCGTGGGAAAACACCTGAAGTAACCGGATAAACAAGTGAGGATATAAAGGATTTTAAACTGAACTAAACTGATGTGCGGCCCCCAAGAAAGATACGAAACGGAAACAATGGAGAGGTATATTTGAATGCCAAAGAGGGAAGAAAGATCTGTCACAAGAAACGGATGTCGTGCGGAATGTATTGTAATCAAAAGGGCCGCCAGTCAAATCAAGCAGAAGGCCGAGTAAAGTATAGATAGTAGGACCAGACATCAGCAGCAACAAGGAAGATCATTGTTGATCTTAAGAAAGTGCCGTTTTCAGTACTATGAAGCGGAACGGAAGCCCAGATTGAAAAATTGTTCATATAAACTCATATAGGCCAATGTGCATGAAGTTGGTAACAGCAAACTGTTTTTTCAAAGGATATGGAAGATAAATGGAAGGAAGAAAGAATTTGAACATAGGACGAAAATTATTAAGGGTCATTTTTGGATCTAAAACCAGGAACTTTTGAGTATTGGGGTTATAACAGCTGCTTTGAGAGCAAGGGGTAAAAAAGGACACCAGTAGTAAGGGAAGAAATGTATAAATGTCTGTAAATGAGAGGGGGACAAGGAGGAAAAAGGACTAGCTTAACAAGAAACAGTTGGAAAAAGGAACAGTAGTTGAAACAAGTTGAAAAGAATTTTGATTTTTGAATTAATTTGGAAACATTGCATTAAACTGAGGGAAAAGAGTGAAAGCTGAAATGTAAGTAGTTAGGAGGGGCAAAACGGGGGTAATGCCAAATTTAATGACCAAAGGGACCAGTTGGTAACAAGTTGCTGATGGATATATGTACTATTTTTTTTTTTTTTTTTGAAGGAGAAGAATGATACTAAAAGTATTACAGAAATCAAAAAAACAATATAAAGATGGGGGGGGAGATTTGTGAATCCAGTTTGCTTTGTAATCTTTGCAAAATAATGAAAAGAGGGTCGGGCCTTGTGAATTACCCTCATTAGAAACTAATGTAGATTAGAATAATATATGGATTTAGCTGTAGCAAATAGGAGTCTTTATAATGAAGAAATATATGATTTAAATACATCTCTTTTATGTACGGTCGAGAACCAGTAGTTTTCCTAAAATAAAGTTCTTTCAATGTTGACGGACCTTTTTGCTTTTAACTGTCTAAGAATGAAGGAAGTAACACCGGGGTGCAGTGCGAGTTAAATGAAAACAGATCTCGTGTTAAGATGGACAGCAAAAATCATTTGAGGAGCTTACGAAGGGATGCATATAATGCGGAAGAAGAAAGCAGTTTATCTGGAGGTAGAAGAAGGATCAATACTAGGAAGGGGGACTATTGATACACACAAGATAAAATATATCCAAGTGCAATATCCTGTAATTTTACGATAAGTTATATTTCAGTGGAGGGTTAAGATTTTAGAAAGTGGAAGGAATATTAACACCAAATGATAAAAAGGCCCACTTATGGATCAGAAAGAGGAAAAGAAATCAGCTTTTACAGTTCAACAGGTCTAATCCAACACAACTGCTTGACACAACAGATTAAAAAACAATTTTTGTTCCAAAAAATATTGTCCTTTAAACGTTGCATGGGGCGCAATCAATATAATTGCTGGTAGCCCAAGGACCATGTCCAAGCAAGCTATGAAAATCTTTGGTAAGAGAAATTATTATCAGACATCCACATGAATATTAAAATCTACCCACCAAAGTATTATGTTAGGTGAAACTGAAAAACTGTGGAGAGGTGTGTCAGGAAAATCAGCAAGCTCCACTAATACAATCCTTGTTATGCGGTTCGGGGGGTCGATACCAGGGCTGGCAATAATTAGTGGGAGTTGGTTCCAGAGAGCTGGCAGGGACAGCAGTAACTGCAAAATGAGTTGTATATACTTGCGACAGTTAACTGGCAGCTTTACCCTCCACTTCTCACAGGTTAGATTAGGATTATCGCGGAGGCCTCCCCCTCGGCTCAAAAATCACGAGTTTTTCCAGGTAAACAAAATCTCCGGAGGAGGAAGTAGGCATCATTGAGGCCTACAGCAAGTCGTTTGGCTGTTGCCACGTTGCAGTTAAAACACAAAAAAAGTCCAACTTACAGTCAGAGATGATAATCCTGGATAAAGCTGCCCCTTATTTGTGACGCGATTGGAGGATGTAAAGAGGGGGCCGAAAAGTGATTGGTCTTGTTTGTTCGTGAAGGGATCCGCGGTAGACACCATTAGCCAGGTGAGTAGGGCGGATCAAAACACCACTCGCGATTAGATTAGAGCCGCAAGCATCTATTTCTTAATGGACGGCGAAACAGTAGTCCAGGTAGGGAACTTGTGATAGGGAACTGGACCCCAGCACGGCGAGACAAATCCGTCGCGCAGCCTATGATGCATGTATTTACGACGGGGGCAGATAGAGAATTGTCCGGGTTTCCGGGTTAGTCGAAGAGGGGCGATGGTGGAGGTCCATGCAAAATGCAAACGGCATCCTGTAGGAGCTTCAGCAGAGGTGTTGTAAAAACAGCCGCTCCGCTGCCGTTTTGAAAGCATGAACAAAAGGCAGAGTAATCAAGGCTTTAGTGCAAGGCCACATTATTAGCAGGTCCAAAAAAAAAAATACTTCCCAACATTGGATAGCAGGTAATATCAATAACCTTAAAAAGACGCTAAAAAGAGAGAGCAAGTTAAAAAGGAGCCGGGTGTAAGCCGGGTGAAAAGAACGCCGGGGGAGCCAGCGCGGCGAAAAACCACGCCAGCGGCCACTCACCCCCAGTTTAGGTGTAGTGCCCTGTGGTAGGGAGCAGGGGAGTGTAGTGCCCTGTGTAGGAGTAGCCCTGTGTAGTGGAGTAGAGAAGTGTTTTAGAGAAGTATAGTGCCACTGTGAAGGGAGTAGAGAAGGTTTGTAGTGGCCCTGTGTACTGTGTAAGGATAGGAGAAACTGTAGTGCCCTGTGTAGGGAGAGAAGGGTAGTGCCCTGCTGTAGGAGTAGAGAAGTGTAGTCTCCCTGTGGTGTAGGGACGGAGGTAGGTGTTAGTGCCCTGGTATGGGAGTAGAGAAGTGTAGTGCCCCTTGTAGGATTAGAGAAGTGTAGTGCCCTGTGTTTTTTTTTAGGGGGGGGGGGAGGAGGGACGGTTAGTTTTAGGGAGCCAGTGCCCTGTGTAGGGAGTAGAGAAGTATAGTGCCCTGTGTAAAAGGAGTAGAGAGTGTAAGGAGTAGAGAACTGTAGTGCCCTGTGTAGGGAGCAGGGAGATGTAGTGCCCTGTGTAGGGAGTAGAGAAGTGTAGTGCCCTGTGTAGGGAGTAGAGAAGTATAGTGCCCTGTGTAGGGAGTAGAGAAGTGTAGTGCCCTGTGTAGGGAGTAGAGAAGTGTAGTGCCCTGTGTAGGGAGTAGAGAAGTGTAGTGCCCTGTGTAGGGAGTAGAGAAGTGTAGTGCCCTGTGTAGGGAGCAGGGAGGTGTAGTGCCCTGTGTAGGGAGTAGAGAAGTGTAGTGCCCTGTGTAGGGAGTAGAGAAGTGTAGTGCCCTGTGTAGGGAGTAGAGAAGTGTAGTGCCCTGTGTAGGGAGTAGAGAAGTGTAGTGCCCTGTGTAGGGAGTAGTGAGGTGTAGTGCCCTGTGTAGGGAGTAGAGAAGTGTAGTGCCCTGTGTAGGGAGCAGGGAGGTGTAGTGCCCTGTGTAGGGAGTAGAGAAGTGTAGTGCCCTGTGTAGGGAGCAGGGAGGTGTAGTGCCCTGTGTAGGGAGTAGAGAAGTGTAGTGCCCTGTGTAGGGAGTAGAGAAGTGTAGTGCCCTGTGTAGGGAGTAGAGAAGTGTAGTGCCCTGTGTAGGGAGTAGTTGCCTGTGTAGGGAGTACCCCCTGTGTAGGGAGTAGAGAAGTGTAGTGGCCCTGTGTAGGGGTTAGTTAGAGAAGTGTAGTGCCCTGTGTAGGGAGCAGGGAGGTGTAGTGCCCTGTGTAGGGAGTAGAGAAGTGTAGTGCCCTGTGTAGGGAGCAGGGAGGTGTAGTGCCCTGTGTAGGGAGTAGAGAAGTGTAGTGCCCTGTGTAGGGAGTAGAGAAGTGTAGTGCCCTGTGTAGGGAGCAGGGAGGAGTAGTGCCCTGTGTAGGGAGTAGAGAAGTGTAGTGCCCTGTGTAGGGAGTAGAGAAGTGTAGTGCCCTGTGTAGGGAGCAGGGAGGTGTAGTGCCCTGTGTAGGGAGTAGAGAAGTGTAGTGCCCTGTGTAGGGAGTAGAGAAGTGTAGTGCCCTGTGTAGGGAGTAGAGAAGTGTAGTGCCCTGTGTAGGGAGTAGAGAAGTGTAGTGCCCTGTGTAGGGAGTAGAGAAGTGTAGTGCCCTGTGTGGGAGTAGAGAAGTGTAGTGCCCTGTGTAGGGAGTAGAGAAGTGTAGTGCCCTGTGTAGGGAGTAGAGAAGTGTAGTGCCCTGTGTGGGAGTAGAGAAGTGTAGTGCCCTGTGTAGGGAGCAGGGAGATGTAGTGCCCTGTGTAGGGAGCAGGGAGGTGTAGTGCCCTGTGTAGGGAGTAGAGAAGTGTAGTGCCCTGTGTAGGGAGTAGAGAAGTGTAGTGCCCTGTGTAGGGAGTAGAGAAGTGTAGTGCCCTGTGTGGGAGTAGAGAAGTGTAGTGCCCTGTGTAGGGAGTAGAGAAGTGTAGTGCCCTGTGTAGGGAGTAGAGAAGTGTAGTGCCCTGTGTAGGGAGTAGAGAAGTGTAGTGCCCTGTGTAGGGAGTAGAGAAGTGTAGTGCCCTGTGTAGGGAGCAGGGAGGTGTAGTGCCCTGTGTAGGGAGTAGAGAAGTGTGCCACTGTGATGGGGATCTAGTCTTGCCTAAGAACCTCCCTACCCAACAGAACCCCGAGGGGCTTATCGCTCTAACTGCTGAACAGGAGTCCAGTGATGGGTGTAAATGATTTGCCGTCTCCTCAGGAGTGGCGTGTTTGTGCCTGAGTCAGCGTTGATGAGGCCCTTCGTTACCAAACACAGAGTGACTGAACACAATCATGAGTCAATCCGCCAAGCTTTGAACCGCTGGCTACTACCCCGTGATCACAGAGACATGCAGAGCACATCAGGTGGAACTCCTAGCAACCCAAACAGGCATGGGAAGGACTCGGGCAGGGCTCGGGCAGGACTCAGGCAGGACTCGGGCAGGACTCGGGCAGGGCTCGGGCAGGACTCAGGCAGGACTCAGGCAGGGCTTGGGCAGGACTCAGGCAGGACTCAGGCAGGGCTTGGGCAGGACTCAGGCAGGACTCGGGCAGGACTCAGGCAGGACTCAGGCAGGGCTTGGGCAGGACTCAGGTAGGACTCAGGCAGGACTCGGGCAGGACTCAGGCAGGACTCGGGCAGGGCTCGGGCAGGACTCAGGCAGGACTCAGGCAGGGCTTGGGCAGGACTCAGGTAGGACTCAGGCAGGACTCAGGCAGGACTCAGGCAGGGCTTGGGCAGGACTCAGGCAGGACTCAGGCAGGGCTCAGGCAGGGCTCAGGCAGGACTCAGGCAGGGCTTGGGCAGGACTCAGGCAGGACTCAGGCAGGGCTTGGGCAGGACTCAGGCAGGACTCAGGCAGGGCTTGGGCAGGACTCAGGCAGGACTCAGGCAGGGCTTGGGCAGGACTCAGGCAGGACTCAGGCAGGACTCAGGCAGGACTCAGGCAGGGCTTGGGCAGGACTCAGGCAGGACTCAGGCAGGGCTTGGGCAGGACTCAGGCAGGACTCAGGCAGGACTCAGGCAGGGCTCAGGCAGGACTCAGGCAGGACTCAGGCAGGGCTTGGGCAGGACTCAGGCAGGACTCAGGCAGGGCTCAGGCAGGACTCGGGCAGGGCTCAGGCAGGACTCGGGCAGGACTCGGGCAGGACTCGGGCAGGACTCGGGCAGGGCTCAGGCAGGACTCAGGCAGGGCTTGGGCAGGACTCAGGCAGGACTCAGGCAGGGCTCAGGCAGGACTCAGGCAGGACTCAGGCAGGACTCAGGCAACAACCAGGACTCCAAATAACCAGGCAACCAAAACCAAATACGTGACCAGGGCGGTGAACCGGGGTCGTACACAGGATACACTATCACAGGGTGAGCTGTTGGCTGGCTCTGCCTCAGTAGGAACGGCAGGAACTACGGATGAAAATTAGCTTTTTAGCTAACTCCGGCACATTTACATTGATGTAGAAACTGAAATGTTGATTAATGTGCACTGTCCCTGTTAAATAAATAAATAAACTGAACAGGTGTGTACACAAATAAAGGTGAGACCAGGTGAGAACAGGTCAGGACTGGTGGGTTGTACACATGTGACGCTGACATCACAGACCCGGAAGTGTCCGATTTATGGATTGGGTAGTTAGCTGCCGCTCGCTAACACTGTGTGCTTAGCCAGCTGTACAGGTACACAGGTAGATCAATAGGCTGACAGGTACTGATAGCTGAACTGATAGGTCAGTTTGTCCGCTGATCACCTGATCAGGTCAGAGGGGCTGGAGGGGTCAGTGTTAGCAGTGCTGTAACTGTGACGCAATCAAAACCACACCAGAGAACGACTGCAGAGAACAGTCACTCACAGTCACATGACTGAGTGACACACTGATAGTGACTGATTAACCCCGCCCCCCCCACAGCATTCCTCCCCTGCTTACCCTCGAACCTACATTACACACATTCACAGCACGCTCTGTACAGAAGCTTCCTACACGGTTCTTCCCTCCCACTAACAGTCGTGTGCACCGCCTGTCCGATTCTGTGCACCGCCTGTCTGATTCTGTGCACCGCCTGTCTGATTCTGTGCACCCCCTGTCCAATTCTGTGCACTCCCAGTCTGATTCTGTGCACCCCCTGTCCAATTCTGTGCACTCCCAGTCTGATTCTGTGCACCCCCTGTCCAATTCTGTGCAACCCCAGTCTGATTCTGTGCACCCCCAGTCTGATTCTGTGCACCCCAGTCCGATTCTGTGCACCGCCTGTCTGATTCTGTGCACCCCCTGTCCAATTCTGTGCACTCCCAGTCTGATTCTGTGCACCCCCTGTCCAATTCTGTGCAACCCCAGTCTGATTCTGTGCACCCCAGTCCGATTCTGTGCACACCCAGTCCGATTCTGTGCACCGCCTGTCCGATTCTGTGCACCCCCTGTCCAATTCGGTGCACCCCCAGTCTGATTCTGTGCACCCCCAGTCCGATTCTGTGCACCACCTGTCCGATTCTGTGCACACCCAGTCCGATTCTGTGCACACCCAGTCCGATTCTGTGCACCCCCAGGTCCGATTCTGTGCATCCTAGTCCAATTCTTTACACCCCAGTCCAATTCTGTGCACCCCATGTCCGATTCTGTGCACCCCATGTCCGATTCTGTGCACCGTCTGTCCGATTCTTTGCACCCCCTGTCCAATTCTGTGCACCTCCAGGTCTGATTCTATGCACCCAGTCTGATTCTGTGCTCCCCCAGCTCTGATTCGGTGCACCCCCAGTCTGATTCTGTGCACCCCCAGTCCGATTCTGTGCACCCCAGTCCGATTCTGTGCACCCCAGTCCGATTCTGTGCTCCACTCAGGAATCCTGCAGGTGATGACAGGTAGGTTCCACGGTCTGTTGGTCCTGTGAGTGGAGTTTAGGCTGGCTCCTTGCTCTGAACGGTCTGAAGGGTTCCAGTCTGATGGTGTTTCACACCTATCGGGACCAGGGATCATGTTTTGGTTGCGCTGTGTAAACTGGATCAGGTTAGTTTTGGTTTCACACTGCAGTTTGGAGAGCGCACTACAGAACCCTGCATGAGGCAGTCACTTCCTGTTGTCATCACCTACGCGGGCTGCCTCTTCCTGTGCTGTGCATTAACCGGTATGCAGAGCGCCGCTGATTCGGCGTGTTGTCAGTTTGGTGGTGCACCGCTTTCCTGATGACACCGTGCGAGACTCTGCAGACATGAAGCGAACATGCTAGCGTTTACAGTTAGCGCTCCAGGACCTCTCTCTCTCTCTCTCTCTCTCTCTGTCTCTGTCTCTGTCTCTCTCTCTCACTCACTCTCTGTCTCTCTCTCTCTCTCTCTCTACCTCTCTCTCTCTGTCTCTCTCACTCTCTCTCTACCTCTCTCTCTCTCTCTGTCTCTCTCACTCTCTCTCTCTCTCTCTGTCTCTGTCTCTCTCACTCTCACTCTCTCTCTCTGTCTCTCTCTCTCTGTCTCTACCTCTCTCTCTCTCTCTCTCTCTCTCTACCTCTGTCTCTGTCTCTCTCTCTCACTCTCACTCTCTCTCTCTCTCTCTCTACCTCTCTCTCTCTCTCTCTCTCCCTCTCTCTCTCTGTCTCTTTCTCTCTCTCTTTGTCTCTCTCTCTCTCTCTCTGTCTCCCTGAACCATTTAAAAAAGTGCACAGGAGCCGGACAGTTTGATCCGGCCCAGGACCACCTCCTTTGGTCAGAATGAACTTTGCCCTTTTGGTCGAGGGGACTGCTTTTTGGTAGCTAGCTAATTAGCCAGCTATCTGTAGCCTTAGTGCTGACTGACTCCTCTGGCCTTCAACCCTGGGATTCCTCCCTCTGATATGCACCTTAACTGTACTAAGCCCTGCCGAGGCAGTGTTAGCTGCCGAGGGCACACGAGAGGTGGAAAGCCCAACATACCTACTAACTACCTAACACACACCACACCTCCTCTGAACCCCACTACATGAGGTCATAGACATTATGGACTACAGGCCAGTTCTCTCTCAGGCAGGCGATTAAAGGACGAAGGCCATTCCCTCTGTCCCCCCCTTAATCCAGGAGCACTTCTCTCTCAGACACGCCATTAAAGACTATAGGCCACTCTCTCCATTTCCTGGTCCAGGAGCACTTCTCTCTCAGACACGCCATTAAAGACTATAGGCCACTCTCTCCATTTCCTGGTCCAGGAGCACTTCTCTCTCAGACACGCCATTAAAGACAATAGGCCACTCTCTCCATTTCCTGGTCCAGGAGCACTTCTCTCCCAGATACACCATTAAAGACAATAGGCCACTCTCTCCATTTCCTGGTCCAGGAGCACTTCTCTCTCAGACACGCCATTAAAGACTATAGGCCACTCTCTCCATTTCCTGGTCCAGGAGCACTTCTCTCTCAGACACGCCATTAAAGACAATAGGCCACTCTCTCCATTTCCTGGTCCAGGAGCACTTCTCTCTCAGACACACCATTAAAGACTATAGGCCACTCCCTCCATTTCCTGGTCCAGGAGCACTTCTCTCCCAGACACGCCATTAAAGACTATAGGCCACTCCCTCCATTTCCTGGTCCAGGAGCACTTCTCTCCCAGATACACCATTAAAGACAATAGGCCACTCTCTCCATTTCCTGGTCCAGGAGCACTTCTCTCCAAGATACGCCATTAAAGACTATAGGCCACTCCCTCCATTTCCCCAGTCCAGGAGCACTTCTCTCCCAGATACGTCATTAAAGGCTGCAGGCCATTCCCTCTGTCCCCCCATAATCCAGGAGCACTTCTTTCCCAGTCAGGCCATTAGACACTCCGCCTGCCCAGTCCAGGAGCAATTCTCTCTCAGACAGGCCTTTAAAGACTACAGGCCATTTCCTCTGTTCCCCCAGTCCAGGAGCACTTCTCCCCCGGATACGCCATTAAAGACTACAGGCCATTCTCTCCGTTCCCCCAGTTCAGGAGCACTCTTCCCCCAGACAAGCCTTTAAAGACTACAGGCCATTCCCTCCGTTCCCCCAGTCCAGGAGCACTTCTCCCCTAGACAGGCCTTTAAAGACTACAGGCCATTCCCTCCGTTCCCCCAGTCCAGGAGCACTTCTCCCCCAGACAAGCCTTTAAAGACTACAGGCCATTCCCTCCGTTCCCCCAGTCCAGGAGCATTTCTCCCCCAGACAAGCCTTTAAAGACTACAGGCCATTCCCTCCGTTCCCCCAGTCCAGGAGCACTTCTCCCCCAGACAAGCCTTTAAAGACTACAGGCCATTCCCTCCGTTCCCCCAGTCCAGGAGCACTTCTTCCCCAGACAAGCCTTTAAAGACTACAGGCCATTCCCTCCGTTCCCCCAGTCCAGAAGCACTTCTTCCCCAGACAAGCCTTTAAAGACTACAGGCCATTCCCTCCGTTCCCCCAGTCCAGGAGCACTTCTTCCCCAGACAAGCCTTTAAAGACTACGTTCCAGTGTGTCACTCACTGCATGCCCCCTGACTCACAGATCAGACGCTCAGTCAGAGTCCACTGTGTCACCAACATCACATTATTACCACCTCCATGTGCCGCTTAACGTCATCACTTCCTGTCCTGGTCAGTGACACAGCAGAAAATAATCTGGCTTGAACTCTGACCCAGTCGGATCCATGGAGGAGGAATGTGTACACACCGCCACATTATCCAACAGTGGGAATTTAGGCATTCACGGAATGACAATAGGAATGAATAGAACATCAGGGGGATTCATTAATGGGAATTCATTACATAATGGAGGGGCAGGAATACAGAATATAATGGAGGAGATGAATGGAATGGGAATATTTTACATAATGGTGAGGATAAGTGGAAAAACACAGAACACCAAAAACTAAAAACAGCAGGAGTAG
>JAMWET010002785.1:220000-227500 GCA_024036415.1 Prochilodus magdalenae | reverse complement strand
GGCAGGAGCAACCGGTAAGCGACCGGATTGACCCGGCGGTCCACCTTGAATGGACCGACATACCGGGGACCGAGCTTCCGTGAAGTCGCATGCAGTGGGAGGTCTTTGGCGGATAGCCAGACCCGCTGCCCCCGTCGATAGGTCGGAGCCCCCTGTCTCCTGCGGTCTGCTGCCCGCTTGTGCGCCCCCGACGCAGCTACTAAGGCTGCCCGGGCCCTGCGCCAGGCTTGCCTGCACCGCCGCACATACTGCTCGGCCGTTGCAACCCCGACCGTGCGTTCCTGCTCAGGAAAAATGGGCGGTGGATACCCAAACTGGCACTCGAACGGGGACATACCCAACGAAGAATGCCAGAGGGTATTGTGGGCATACTCCGCCCAAGGCAGGTGCCTGGCCCAGGATGATGGGCTATCCGCCACCAGACAGCGGAGGGTCTGACCCAGGTCCTGGTTGACTCTCTCTGTTTGCCCGTTGGATTGGGGGTGGAAGCCTGATGAGAGGCTTACCGACGCCCCCATGAGCTCACAGAAGGCCTTCCAGTAGCGGCTCGTGAACTGGGGTCCCCGATCTGACACCAGATCGCTGGGCATCCCATGGACACGGACAACGTGCTGCATGAGCAGCTCTGCCGTCCGTTTGGCAGAGGGAAGCCCAGGAAGAGCCACTAACTTGCAGGCCTTCGAGAACCGGTCAACCAAGACCAGGATTGCCGTGTTGCCCTGGGATGCTGGCAGACCCGTGACAAAGTCCAAAGAGACGTGTGACCAGGGACGACCAGGAACGGGAAGAGGTTGAAGGAGCCCGGCTGGTTTGGTGCGTGGGACCTTATTACGGGCACAAACCTGA
This sequence comes from Prochilodus magdalenae, assembly GCA_024036415.1. NCBI lineage: Eukaryota > Metazoa > Chordata > Actinopteri > Characiformes > Prochilodontidae > Prochilodus > Prochilodus magdalenae. The sequence continues at coordinate 226,654 of JAMWET010002785.1, read as the reverse complement.
CAGGACCCCACGAAGGCCCGGACCTCTTTTTCCATTCCTGGCCACCAAAAGCGTCTCTGTAGGAACTCCAGGGTCCGCTTTATCCCAGGGTGACCAGCGAACGGGGACGCATGTCCCCACTCCAAGACCCTCCTCCGAGTGGTGGCTGGGACAAACAATGCCCCCGGAGGCCCTCCACCAGGGTCGGGCTCCCGTCGCTGGGCTTCCTCAATGGCCGTTTCCAGGGCCCAGCGAAGGGGGGCGACAATATGGGAGGCTGGCAGGATAGACTGGGGATCTGGGCAAGCTTCCGGAGGGGCCCACTGACGGGAAAGGGCATCGGGCTTGAGATTTTTCGAGCCCGGTCTGTAGGTCAGGACGAAATCGAACCGGCCAAAAAACAAAGACCAACGTGCCTGACGTGGATTGAGGCGTTTGGCCTGTTTAATGTAAGCCAGGTTCTTGTGATCCGTCCAAACCACAAACGGGTGTTCAGCCCCCTCCAGCCAGTGCCGCCACTCCTCCAGGGCCAGCTTAATGGCAAGAAGTTCCCGATCCCCCACATCATAGTTGCGCTCCGCTGGCGACAACCTGTGCGAATAGAACGCACAGGGATGGAGCTTGTTGGGGATGCCTGACCGCTGGGAGAGCACCGCTCCCACACCAACATCGGAGGCATCCACCTCAACAATGAACGGGGCCCTAGGGTCAGGCAACTGGAGCACCGGCGCGGTAGTGAGGCACCGTGTGAGCTCCTCAAACGCCTGCTGGGCCTCAAGGGTCCAACGGAAACGTCCTGGGGTTTTGCGAGTCAGCGAGGTAAGTGGGGCCGCTACCGCGCTGAAGTTCCGGATGAATCTCCGGAAAAAGTTGGCAAACCCCAGAAACCGTTGGACTTCCTTTAGGGAGGATGGACGAGGCCAATCCTGGACCGCTCGGATTTTTGCCGGGTCCATGGCCAGGGTTCCCTTGGAGACTATGAATCCCAAAAAGGAAACCTTGGGCACATGGAACTCCGACTTCTCCAGCTTCACGTACAGGCGACTCTCCAGTAATAACTGGAGAATACGCCGGACGTGACCCACGTGTTCCTCGCGGGTACGACTAAATATCAAGATGTCGTCGAGGTACACGTAGGCATAGCGATCCAGGGCCTCCCTCAGGACCTCGTTAATGAACCGCTGGAAGACCGCGGGAGCATTCATCAATCCAAAGGGCATCACGCGGTACTCGTAATGCCCGGAAGGAGTGATGAAGGCCGTCTTCCACTCATCCCCTTGCCGTATGCGGATGAGGTTGTAGGCGCTGCGCAGGTCCAGCTTGGTGAAAACCGCGGCGTGCTGCAGCGCCTCAAACGCGGTGTTCATCAACGGCAAAGGGTAGCGGTCCTTCACTGTGATGGCATTGAGGCCCCGGTAGTCGATGCAGGGGCGGAGCGTCCCGTCCTTCTTCCCCACAAAGAAGAACCCCGCACCTGCTGGAGAGGTTGAGGGCTGAATGAAGCCATTAGCCAGCGCCTCCCGGATGTACTCCTCCATAGCCGCCTTCTCAGGGGCAGACAGGGAGAACAACCTGCCTCGGGGAGGGGTTGTCCCGGGCAGGAGGTTGATGGCGCAATCGTACTCCCTGTGTGGAGGTAATACATGAGCCCTGTCTCGGCTGAAAACCGCTCTGAGGTCATGGTACTCCGCGGGGACCTTCGATAGGTCAGGACCCGGCGGTTGTGCCACAGACCTCTCAGGGCAGCGGGGAGGTTGCTGGCTCAAGCACGCCCCCTGGCACTGGGGGCCCCAAGTGACAACGGACCTGGTGACCCAATCAATGTGGGGGTTGTGTTGTACCAACCACGGAGACCCCAGCACCAGGTGGAGCTGGGGAATGCAGGTTAGGTACAACACCACGGTCTCCACATGGGGCCCCACCCGCAGGGTTAGAGGTTGGGTGCAGTGTGTCACAGGCCCAGCCCCTGCTGGCTGACCATCCAGGGTCAAGATCTGGATAGGTCTTTCCAGGGATTGGACAGGCATCCCCAGGGTGATGGCGGTGTCCCTGTCAATGAAATTCCCTGCCGCGCCAGAGTCAACAAAGGCACGGAGAGGGATGGATCGGTGGCCTGACCATGACAAGGCGACCCTGAGGAACATGCCAGCATTGGGAGAGGGCGTTCTACTGTCCGCTCCGGCAGTTGCTTGCCCCCGGAACCCATTCTGCGGCTGGGTGGAGCGCCACGTGGGTGCAAGCCACCTAGCTGCATGGGTTCCGGGGCATCCGGACCTTGGGGAGCCTCTATGGGGGCCACTGGACTGGTAGGCCATGAGGGTGACCCCTGGAAGCGGGTGGTCCTAGACCGCCCCCTCTCCCTGAGGCGGTTGTCCATGGCGATAGCCACGTCGTACAACCCCTCCAGAGTGGAGGGCAGGTCTCGAGTGGCCAACTCATCCTTAAGGTGCTCGTTCAAGCCCTGGTGAAATAAGGCCATGAGTGCCTCCTCGTTCCACCCGCTCTCAGACCCCAAGGTTCGAAAGTCGACGGCGTAGTCTGCCGCCGACCTGGCCCCCTGTCGGAGCCGCAAGAGCCGGGGCGCTGCGGCACGCCCCCCCTCCGGGTTAAAGAAGGTCCGACGCATTGCTTCTGAGAACCGGGCTACCGAGGAACAATTATCGGACCCTTGTTCCCAGAGGGGAGTAGCCCAATTCAGCGCCCGACCGGTGAGCAGGGCCATGATGTAGGCCACCCTAGCCCTCTCAGTGGGGAAATGAGAGGGCTGCTGCTCAAAGACCAACTCTGGATCCCCATCAAACTTGTCAGGGTGAGGGAGTTGGGACTCACTCACCCCAGTGGGCCACCTCCCCTGAGGCTCTAGCTGTGGCATAGGGGGTGTAGTGGCCGTGGGAACTGGCAGTGTGCTACTGGCTTGGGTGAGCTGGGTCAACTGCCGCATTATTTGCTGCAGCAGTTGCTCATGCCGTCCGATTAGCTCACCCTGGGCCACTAAAGCACGCTTCACTACTAGTCCCTCCTCGTGATCACTGTGATCCGCATCCATGGCCTGCCCTGCTGGGTCCTGCATGGCTGCACCTTCTGTCACGGTGCGGTTGGGTGTTGGACCCAAGCGCAGTGCAGGAATCCGTTTGCGGTGTATTAAGGTTTATATAGCACGCAAACGGATTTCCTGGATGCGGATGCACGTGAAACTATGAGTGTGAGGAGTGAACTGAGTAGTTGGAGCTCAGTGTTTAGGCGGGGATCGAACCCCCGACGTTGATAGCGGTAACCCCACGTGTTACCCCTGCGCTATGCGGCAGCACACGTGGGACCCGTCAGTGTGAGGTCTTAACAGTGAGAGGGAGAAATGGCGGGAACGGCAAACAAAGGAAACGCGAGAGTAGCGTGTTCAAACAGAAGGATAGCTTAAAATAGAAACTGAAATGAACAGTAGAGGGATTAACAAAACGGGGAATTAAAATTCACTATGTGCAGAGTAACCCGCAGGTGTACTCTGCACGACTGTTTCTTTGGCTCTTGGCTTGGCTCTTGGCTTGGCTCTTGGCTCTAATACCGTACCGGCTACCCCTCTACAAAGGTGCAGCGACGGTGTATGCGCGGTGAGAGCTTATATTACCGACGCCCCAGGTGCTGCTCGTTGGTGTAATCATCGTGGGGCATTCTGGGGTTTGGAGTTCCGGGCTGTAGTTCCCCCAGAACGGCGCCGCTGCTGCCGCCCTCTGCCGGCTGCAGGCGGTACAGCCCGGACCCTCACACCTATACCCAGCAAACTGACCTCCACTGTAAGATTGAGCTTTTACACTGTGAAGTTTTCATCTAACAGGTTTTAATAATCCAACAGGGACTGTTTATTAGAAGGAGTGATGTTGAAGCATTTGGGAAATGGAAACTGAAACTGAGGAGGCTCTCATAAACAGCAAGGGGCACTCTCACAATATTCAGAACTTCCAGTTAATCCCACTTTAGTTTAGATCTGTTCTACATCAGTAACAGGCGCTGTCTGTATTAATTAACATTTATAACATTATCTTGATTGTGTTTTCGGGTCATTTGTATGGTAGGTTGCCCGATAACAGAGACATGACAGTTGATTATCTAATTTTATCATGTTGTTTAAGGTTTTGTAACTGGAGATAAGATGTTGTAATATCAGATAAAATTCTTAAATTAGGGAAATATTTGTAATAAGAATTTGTGTAAATCTTATCTTGATCTGTTTCTGTTATATGGCTGAGAAGATTTAGAGATACTAAACATGACTATGTGCAGGATGAGTAGAAAATACCAAAACCAAAAATCAGTAACATATGAAGAAAATACTCGAATATGACGAACACACTTTACAATCGAAGGTTAATGAAGCATCTGTGAGTAAACGCTGATCCATTTCTTGCCTAGCCATGTTTACATGCATGACAGAATCACCCAGTAATGTTTCACTTGCTCTTGCAGTGTTGTTGAAAGGTTTGTCTCACTGTTCTACGAGGTGTTGACAGATGGTCAGGGGTAGTGGTACAGACGCAGTTCTCTGGGATAGCAGGTTTTCCCAAATGGGTAGCCAAACCACTGTCCCACCTGGTACCAGGCTCTGGCATACCAGTGCATGCCCTCGTCCTCCTGCTCTTGGTGAATAGGGAACAGGGTTTCAAAGAGGGGCACGTAAGAGCGCAGAGTGTGCAGAAACCTGTAGGGGGTGAAAGGAAGGTGAGCGAAGTACTGGCGACATTGCAGGGCATAGCAGGACACCAGGTAACTATCTACGATTAAGTTCCCCTCCAAGGTTAGGGGGGCCATAGGCACCTAGATCCTTCGATTCCTGGACATTAGTGACGAACCAGATGCTGGGTCATAAAGGTGGATTACGTGACCTGGCTGTAGGTCTTTGGCAAAGACTGGGATCATGTTAGAGACTGTGGAAGCAGCAGTTCCGTTGGATGTGGCGATGAAGATTACATGGTCAGGTGACAGCAAGAGCGGCACTGAGACGTGTAAGGAGGACGGCATGGGGCTTCTCTTACGCACTGATAGAAAAGGATGGTGAAATACAGAAAGCTCTAATTCCATGATTCAGGGCTGATCTGTTTGTGAACGATTACATGTTTCACTGATGTAGAAGTACAAAAGTAACTAAATATACTTTAAACAAATAAATGTATTTCTTTAAAATCTGTTGTACTTCCTTTTTAAACAGGATATCTTCTACACACATGAAACTGAGTGTACATAGATAAAAATCACTTGTCTATAGAACCAATCAAGCTTACAAGTTGGATTACTTTTAGAGGAATTTAAGATGGATGTTTTTGAAATCTCCACTAAGAAAAAATCTCCAACACTTAGGGCACATGTGGGAGTTTAACTGCTTGGACTCGACTCTTCCATGTGTTTTATTTTTAAAAGAATTTTGACTACAGTTTTGCCCCTCATTAGCCTACGGGTGAATAAACTGAACTTTCCTCATATGTCTGTAAACTGTAGCTATTCTAGATTGAATGCTTGAAGATATTGAATATTGATTGGATATTGATATTGAAGGTATTGATTAAAATAAATGAGTTGTGCATGACTAAACACGGATGCAGATTTTTCATATGTACTGTCTCTATTTAGTGCTGGCACAATGGTTTTCTTTCTTTGGACTTTATCATCTGTTTAGGTTTTCCTGCATGCTCTGGGGGGGCCTGTAAGCCATGAAAGTAGCCAATCATGAGTTTGTTCCCCTCGCCCTTTTTTAAAATCCTGTAGGACTACAATGTGCACATCATTACGTCCCTGAATAGAACTGCCTAATTAAGTAAAGATAGTTAAAATATATAAACTTCAAAATAAAAGTAGCACAGTTATACTCAAGTAGAGCACAGATACCTGAAAAACAACCTAAATACAGCTGTCCAGTACTTTCACATCCATTAGGAAGAATTTAGTGAGAGCTTTCTAAAGACTCCATGCTACTCCATAATATTCTAACATGTTAACATTCTAATGTGCTACTGTGTTATATGCTTTGCTGTTATGCTATGCTAATGTGTTGTTTAGCTTTACTCTAATGTAATGTTAACTTGCTAGGCTAATGGTGTTGCCTCTATGTGCTGCTTGTTTGTTTTTCTTGGACAAGGAGTTTTTATATATACAACAAAAGTGGATGTGCTGGCTGAGAGCACCCTGCCTTTTCTAACACCGTGTTTAAAAACTTCCAGTCTAAGACCAACACTGGAGCTAACTGACAGTCTGAACTGTCCCAGGTAAACTTAAGTTCTTAACCAAGACAACCTGAAAACCAAAAGACTCTTGTTTTTGACCTGTGCTGGACCAGCCTTAGGCAATGGAGTGTACATATGTAGCTACCGATGTGGGCTTTGTTACTGCAGTTATTCTTCATTTCTTGGATTCACTGTTTATCTTTGAAGCTGTGGTTTATTTTTGGGAGTATTGTTGTTAGGGACTTTAACAAAGTGAACTTCAGGAAGGTTGTGCATGTGGGTTAGTTGATAGTGATAGTGATAGTTGCCCACTATCATGGAGGTCCACTTGGACAGACCAATCAGACTCAATGCTGCAGGACTGTTTTGATCATGTGGACAGGGAGATGTTCCGGGAGGCGTCAAACAACAACCTGGACGAGTACACAGACTCTGTGACTGGATTTTTTAGAAAGTGCATAGAGGATGT